>ML824412.1:38926-71858 GCA_009831015.1 Picea engelmannii | reverse complement strand
TTGAAGGAAATTAAGAAGGCATGAGGAGAACTACACGATGCATGATTTGGAGTTATTTTCCATTATGTATGCCTTAAGAGTGTGGAGACACTACCTGATTGGATGGAAATTCGAACTAAAAATTGACCATTGTGGGTTTCATCACACTTTTACTCAAAGTGACTTGAATGCGCGATAAAGGAGTTGGTCATAATTTCTTAGTGAATACGATTTTGAGATTACTTACATAAAAAGGACAATGAACAGAGTGGCAGATGTGTTGAGTTGAACACCACACATATTTTTGTTGATACCTCTTCAGACGAATATTTGAGAAAAGATTATAACTATACAGTTCGATGATAACTGGTATAAAGAGGTTAAGGAAAATATAGGACAAGACGCCATGCTGGTACAAAAATTTAAAGGATATACTTTGGACAACGATGGATTGATGAGGTATAACAAATGGATTTACTTACTACCTAGCGATGAATTGAGAAATATGATCTTAAACAAAGCTCATAGAGCAGTGTACATGGCACATCCAGTAGTCACGAAGATGAGGGTAGACCTTAATCCCTTGTTCTTATGGAAAGGAATGAAGGAAAACATAGTAGCTACGTGGTGAGGTGTATGGAATGTCAGCAAGTAAAGTCTAAACATAGACATCTAATAGGATTACTACAACCACACATTATTCTAGAATCAAAATGGGAGGTCATTTTGATGGACTTTATTGTTGGATTTTCGCTGATGGCAAGGAAGCACGACTCGGTTTTCTTGGTAGTTGACACTCTAATGAAGAGTGTACATTTTATTCCTATGCATATGACATATCAAGTTACACACATAGCTAGATTTTTTATCATCGATATTGTGAGATTGGATGTCATGCCTAAAAGGATCATATCCAATTGAGGATCAATGTTTACATGATGATTTTGGACTAGTTTCCAAGAGGCCTTGGGAACCCAACTTAAATTTAGTACTGTGTATCACCCGGAGACAGATAGGACGAAAAAAATAAAGAAGAAAATCTTTGAAGTTATGTTGCATATGTACGTGTTGGAAAGAGTTTTTTCAAGTAGTAGAGTTTGTGTACAACAATAACTATCAAAGCACCATTAAGATGGAAGCATTTGAGTTTCTTTATGGGCGATCGTGCCAGATTCCTTTGAGTTGGGATCGAATTGAGGATAGGGTCCCAGTAGGACCAAAATCAATCCAATAAATGGAGGAACAAATGAAAACGATAATACAAAGGATTAAAGAAGCGGAAGATCAACATAAAATTTATGCTGATGCACATTGCATTGACCATAATTATGAAGTTGGCGATCAAGTTTTCTTGCGGGTGAAACCGCAAAAGAGTTTGATCAAGTTTGGAAAGGGTTCTAAACTCTCTCCTAGGTTTGTGGGACCCTTTAAAGTTGTGGAAAGGAGGGGGCTCATGGCTTATCGAATAGCCTTGCCTGATTCTTTGAGGCATATGAACGATGTTTTTCATGTATCTATTTTGAGACATTATGTTAGTGATCCTACACATGTGATTGACATGATTTACCTAGAGGTGTTGGATGAGGGTGAAATCAAGGTGGAACCAATCCACATTCTGGACCATCGCATTCGATAGCTACAATGTCGAACAATCGATCAGGTCAAGGTCTAGTGGGACAATTATAGTACACACTCAGCTACCTGGGAGGACACATCTTATATGCACCAACAATTTCCATATTTATTTGATAATTAGACATACAGATCTTATCAGATTCTTTATTTAATGAATTTATATACTATACAATTTCAGGATGAAGTTTACAACAAGAAGGGGTGTATCTAATATCCCACTCTTGCTAGCACATGTTATTTACTAGTATATGGTTGTATGTTTTTCTTATGGATTCGTATGATGATGTTGATGGATTATGATTTATGTTGTCTGAGATATATGTATTGACATATCCTATTGACGAGTTTCCCTTGAGTGTGCAAGACACATGACAGGTTGAGGATGTCAATGGAATAAATGGACCTCCTTGGCATCCAAATTGAGTCGGGAGTGGATTGTATTGGTTTGAGTATTTCATTTGTGCATATGTGACATATGATCGATTATATTATGATGTTGTTTATGGATCATTGACAGTGTTTTGTTGATGGATTCATGCAGATAATTTCTTGATAATCTGACTCACATAAGGAGTAAAGGGGCCATGCACATAAACTAGATATTAAGGGAGAGGTGTGGAAGCATCCCTGACACAACCTACTATCACTCTCGTTGTGCCTCGAATTGTAAGGTTAACGATTACGTAGTTCAAGAGATCCACGATTTTGTGAGGGAAGACTAAGACAATCACTCACGAAGATTTCTAAGGGGCGCATAATAAGGCATGGTCCTTATTCCTTAGAATCCCTTAGTCTCTCACAAGGTCACCTGAATGGAGTGTTGAATCCAAGAGTTGGAAAACTACCAAAACCAATCAAAGGTGAGTGGCACCCTTGGAGCACGGAGTGCATCTTGAAGGGCATGTCGTGTAATTAAAATTTGAATCAAAGGAAAGTGACACCCTTGGATCAGAGAGTGCGTCTTGAAGGGCATGTCACATAATAAAATTTGAGCCAATGAAACAAGGTGGCCTAGAAAACCTTGAGAGAATTTTTACATCATGTAAAGTATTTAAACATTGTCGGATTGAATTAATTAAATAAAGATTGGAATTATTAATTTTATACCCACAAATTAAATTCTAAGCCTATTTTAATTTAATCCTAAGTCTAAATCTTGGTGATATTACTAAAACTAAATTACAAATTATATAAAATAAGACAAAGGGTAAAACAATTTAATAGGTTAAGAGAGATGAAATAAATCTAAAAGATTAATACAATACAAATGTGTACCAAATTAGAATTTAAAATAAGAAAGGAATAGAGCATAAAAGAATGTGTAAGCATAGAAAGGTATCTAGAGTCTATTTAACACTAGTCTAACTAGAGACCATTCCTATTTAACTCAACTCAATTTTAGAAAGGTGTGAGTCATTAATTGGGAATAAAGGGATTACAGGGAAAACTAGGAGTTATTTTAGGTGTGCTTTTAGGATGGGTGAGGGAAATTGACTTTTAATTAAAATAAATTGTGGATTTTATGGTGCAACGAAGGGAAAGGGTGAAAAGTGTATGGGGGTAATATGTCGTAATTAATTATTTAAAAAAATGAATTAAATGTGAAAATGGAAAGGTGTCAATAAGGAAATTCTATAAAAAAAATGGTTGGGATGAGTAACGGGGACAGTGGTTATGAGTAAGTTTATGCTGCAGAAATTCTGATTGGTTTTACTTATGAGAGTTGGGATACCTAGCTTGATATAGAGTGGCGGCTCTACCTTGTGAGGTGAACTTGGAGCTAGAGGATTATGGTTGTGTTTGTGCGTGGCCCCTTTGCAGATCAGGGGGCTTAGAGGGAAGAAGAGTACCCCTAGTATTGGTTGGGAGGTACCAGTGAAGTCCTTGGATTGGAAAGCTAAGGAGAAAGGCATAAGTTCGAGTAGATTTCTTCAACAATATCAATTCTCGTCAATGTCGTTTCCTCTTTATGTTCAAAAATAGGTGTATGTTACATGTTTAAAAAAAGAAATGTTTACCCTATCATTTACATGTTGACACATACTTTATTTTCTTTTTCTCTACTTATATTTTATTTATATGGATAGGGTTGTTACATATGGTATCAGAGAGAGTTCAACCCTATGACATTGGATCATGACACCTTCCATTGCTTTAACTAAATGATTAAAAATATATCACTAATTAATTTTGATATTGTACATGCAGGTAATCATGGTTAGAGGAACCAGGGGAAGTAGACGAAGTGGTGCTGGAGGAAGAGGTGTGACACCTTTGATAATATCCAAGCTAGAGGGATATAACCCCAAGGAGAAGAAGAGACCATTGAGTAGGAGCAGGTTATTGTGGGATATTTAGTAGGTATGATGAGATCCTTTCAAAGGATTTCATAGGAATTGATCAACCTCCTGGATCGAGATCAGGGTAGAGCATCTATGCCCAATGAGAGTTAACAGTGCCCCCCAACTAGTAGTAGTAGCATACAAAGAGAACTCTAGAAGGTGAAATTTCCTATGTTCTTGGGTGCCCTGGACAACTCAACCACCGAGGAATGGTTGGATAATATGGTGATGTGATTCTCACTTCATGATTGCACCTACAACCTTAAGGTCTGCATGGAGGAATTCCAACTAAAAGGGAGCACTCTAATTTGGGGGAAGATACTCCTACCTCAACTAAACATGGTCATCGAAGACATGTCATGGGATTTGTTCGAGGAACTGTTCTGGGAGAGGTACTTTTCTGAGGAATTCATTGAGTTTAATTCCTTAATACAATGTGGTCATATGGTGCCATAATAGAAGGCCAAATTCATGGAGCTACTTAGGTGTGCTCCACTTCTGAACACAGAGAATTTAAAGGTCAAAATTTTTGTGTTCATCCTTTACTTTAGCATTCATGTGAAGGTGATGATCCTAATGCATCAGACATTACATGATGTAGTTCAAAAGGCCCTCATAGATGATGAATAACTAAATGGTGGGGGTCTGGGTAGGAATCCTTCTAGACCGACTGGACATACGACATCAGGAGTGCCACAACATGAGACACCATCCATATAGACTTCAGGGCATAGAGATATGCCCAGAGGACCTATGTTATCAATACTTCCATGACAAAATTCTGAATAGAGGACTTCTTACAGAGGACCACAACAGCAAAAACAATGTCGTCTACATCAACAAAAACATTTTAGGCATGTTTAGCAGAACAAACCATGATCATACACTGCTAGGCCAACATCTTCTACTTTGGGGAGGAGGAGAATTGCACTGAAGAATGGATGTTAGATATGTGGAGAGATACATTACCAGGAAGACTACCTGACTAAGAAGGACAGAGTGGTTGGATAATAATGATCCACTACAGTTGGAGCCTCTACGTCGAGCACCGATACACTATGCTCGAGACGTCAGGTACAATCACCGACCAAAATTTTACTATTTTTATAGATCTGGGTGAAACAAAGATATTTATCTCTTGTGTAGCTCTAAAGAGAATTAAGGTAAAGTCAGTCGATAAGAACAAGTTCAGATACGTAGAAATGACATCAGGTGCCAAATAGAAATTTGGAGGAAAAGTGAGGGATTGTAGCATTAACTTGGGATATTTTGTAACAAATTTCTAGATCTTTATGTCACAATCTGAGGATCTTATGACATAGTGATAGGCATGGATTGGTTAGAATCACATGATGTGATACATATCTGTAAGAAGAAATGTTTATGTTTTACAAATGATTTGGGACAAAGTAGAATTATTGTAGGAAGAAACCAGGGGGTGTCCTTGAGATTTATTTCCTCCCTACAACTACAAAAGATTATGCACAAGGGATGCAAGTTATATGAAAGGTTGGCGCTAAAATAAAAGGGTGAGGCAAAAGGATTATAAAACATTCCTATAGTGAAAGAGCTTGCAAATGTGTTTCTAGAACAATTACCAAGGTTACCGCCCGAAAGAGAGTTGGTTTTACAATTGAATTGAATTCTGGAACTGAACTGATTGCGAGAACCCCATATCGGATGTCAACGCCTGAATTACATTAGTCAAAAATGAAATTGAAGGGATTGGGACTTATACATCCAAGTGTATCATCATGGGGTGTGCTAGTTATTTTTCGTGAGAAAGAAGGATGTATGGAGAATATTTATTGACCATTGTCAATTGAACAAAGCGACGATCAAGAACCAATATCTATTGCCAAGAATAGATGATTTGTTTGACCAGATGAATGGAACAACGTTGTTTTTGAATATTGATTTGAGATAGGGATATCATAAATTATGGATTAAGGAAGAAGATGTCCCTAATACTGAATTTATGATGATATGTGGACACTATGAGTTTACAGTTTTACCATTCAGATTGACGAATTCCCCAAGGGTGTTCATGAGTTTGATGAATGGGGTGTTCCGTGAATACTTTGGACAAGTTTTTTAAAGTATTTATTGATAACATACAGATTTATTCTCGGGTGAAAGAAGATCATGAAGAACACTTAATATTGGTCCTACAGTTTCTACGAGAAAGCAAATTGTACGGGAAGATATCGAAATGTTCTTTTTACCAATCAAAGATTCATTACTTGGGACATATCATATCTGGTGAAGATATCTTTGTGGATCCAGTGAAAGTCAAGGCTATTATGGAATGGATAGCACCGACAAATGTATAAGAAGTACATATATTTATGGGTTTAGAAGAATATTACTGTAACATCCCGCTCTTGTGAGAAAATGTTATTGAGTATTCTTTGAGAACACTTGCATGCAAGTGATCTGGTTTTTGTATATGGTTGTCTATTTCCCTTATGGATTTGTATGATGATGTTAATGGATTAGGATTTATGTTGTTTGATATCTATGTATTGACATATGCTATTGACTAGTTTCCCCATAGTGTGCAGGACACTTAACAAATTAAGGATGTCGCTGGTGTCATTGGACCTCCTTGGACCTTGGATTGAGTCACGAAGTGCATTGTAGTGGTTTTATTATTTCATTTATGCATATGTGACATACGATTGATTATATTATGATGTTGTTTATGGATCATTGATAGTGTTTTTTGATGGATGCAGGCTGGCGATTTCTTGATAATCTGACTCACATAAGGAGTAAAGTGTCCATGCACAGAAACAAAATATTGAGGGAGAGGTATGGCAACATCCTTGAAGCATCCTACTAGCACTCCCTTCATACCTCAAATTGTAGGTTAATGATTACCTAGTTTGTTATATCCACGATGTCATGAGGGAAGACTGAGACAGTCACTCACAAATATTTCTAAGGGGTGTATAATAAGGCAAGGTCCTTATTCATTAGAATACTTTAGTCTCTCACAAGGTCCCATGAATAGAGTATTGACTCCAAGGGTTAGACAACTACCAAAACCAGGAAAAGGTGAGTGGCACCCTTGGAGCATGGAGTGCACCTTGAAGGGCACATCGTGTAATTAAAATTTGATTCAAAGGTGAGTGGCACCCCTGGATCACGGAGTGTGTCTTGAAGGGCACATCATGTAATAAAGTTTGAGCCAATGAACCTAGGTGGCCTAGAAAACCTTGAGCGAATTTTTACATCTTGTAAAGTATTTAAACATTGCTGGATTCAATTAATTAATTAAGATTTGGAATTATTAATTTTATACCCCCAAATGAATGTCTAAGTCTATTTGAATTCAATCCTAAGTCTAAAGTTTGTTGAGATTACTAAAACTAAATTACAAATTAGACAAAATATGAAAAAGGGTAAACAAATTTAAGAGGTTAAGAGAGATAAAATAAATCTAAAAGATTAATACAATACATATGTGTGTAGAAAATACCAAATTAGAATTTAAAATAAGAAAGGAATAAAACATAAAATAATGTGTAAGCATAGAAAGGTATCTAGAGTCTAGTTAACACAAGTCTAACTGGAGAATATTCCTATTTTAACTCAACTCAGTTTTAGAAAGGTCTCACTCATTAATTGGGAATAAATGGATTAAATGGACAACTAGGAGTGATTTTAGGAGCGCTTTTAGCATGGGTGAGGGAAATTGATTTTTAATTAAAATACATTGTGGATTTTCTAGTGCAATTAAGGGAAAGGGTGATAAGTGTATGGAGGTAATAATTCCTAATTAACTATTAAAAAAATGAATTAAATTTGCAAATGGAAACATGTCACTAAGCAAATTTTATAAAAAAATAGTTGGGATGAGTAAAGGGGGACAATAGTTATGAGTTAGGTTATGTTGCATAAATTATGACTAGTTTTACTTGTGAGAGTTGGGATATCCAACTTGACAGAGAGTGGTGGCTATACCTTGCAAGGCAAGCTAAGAGCTAGAGGATTATGGTTGTGTTTGTGAGCGGACGCTTTGTGGATTGCAGGGCTTAGGGGGCAGAAGAGTACCCCTAGCATTGGCTAGGAGGTACCGGTGAAGTCCTTAGATTGACAAGATAAGGAGCAAGGTGCAAGTTCGAGCACAGTTCTTCAAAAATATCAACCCCTGTCAATGCCGAATTATTGGTTACGATACTCCATCTTGTATTGATATTTTAATGGTTTTATGAATTATTATGTTAATGGAGTCTACTTTCTGAATGTTTATAAAACTCAGGCATTCTTGGTAATATAATGATTTTGTATTTGTAACCCTGATATCTTCAATTTCATATTGAAGTAAATAATTGATGTATCGATCAGGGGGAGCGATCTACGTGTTTGTTTTTTGGCTTATATATGTTGAGGTTTAGTTCGTATGATATTTCTTTTTATGTTCTTGCAATTTTACCTTGAAACTGCTTCATTTTATCCAGTATATTTATGCGTTTTATTCCATATATATCTCCGCATTTTTGCTTACACTTTTTCACTTTAGATATATATATTTTAAAAATTAGTAAAGATTGAATTTACATTATTTATAAGATGGTCTTTTGCACAAGAAATTTTACTTATTTGGGGTCAATGATTTAACAAAGATAATGTTCTTGAGTTTGTTGAGTAAAACCAAAATCTATGTCTCTAATTTTGTTCAACTCTAGCAATAGAAACACTAATTATATATATATATATATTACTTGTTATGGTTGTTTCCTCTTTAGGTTCAAAAATAGGTGTATGTTACATGTTTTAAAAAAAAATGTTTACCCTATAATTTTCATGTTGGCACATACTTTGTTTTCTTTTTCTCTACTTATATTTCTTTTATATGGATAGGGTTGTTACATATGGTATCAGAGAGAGCTCAACCCCAAGACATTGGATCGTGACGCCTTCCATTGCGTTAACTAAATGATTAAAAATATATCGCTAATTAATTTTGATATTGTACATGCAGGTAATCATGGTTAGAGGAACTAGGGGAAGTAGACGAAGTGGTGCTGGAGGAAGAGGTGTGACACCTCCGATAATATCCAAGCTAGAGGGATATAACCCAAGGGAGAAGAAGAGACCATTGTGCAGGAGTAGGTTGTTGTGGGATATTTGGTAGGTATGATGAGATCCTTTCAGAGTATTTCATAGGAATTGATCAACCTCCTGGATTGAGATGAGTGTAGAGAATGTGTTCCCAATGAGGGTTCATAGTGCACCCCATCTAGTAGTAGTAGCATACAAAGAGAACTCGAGAAGATGAAGTTTCCTATGTTATGGGGTGCCCTGGAAAACTCAACCTTTGACGAATGGTTGGAGAATATGGCGATGTGATTCTCTCTTCATGATTACACCTACAACCTAAAGGTCACCATGGCGGAATTCCAACTGAAAGGGAGCACTCTACTTTGGTGGAAGACACTCCTACCTCAACTAAACATGGTTTTCGAAGACATATCATAGGATTTGTTCGAGGAACTATTCTGGGAGAGGTACTTTTCTGAGGAATTCATTGAGCTCCAAATCAATGAGTTCAGTTCCTTAATACAATGTGGTCATACGGTGCCATAATAGAAGGCCAAATTCATAGAGATACTTAGGTGTGCTTCACATCTGAGCACAGAGAATTTAAAGCTCAAACATTTTGTGTTCAACCTTTACTTCATCATTGATGTGAAGGTGATGATCCTAATCCATCAGACATTACACGATGTAGTTCAAAAGGCCCTCATAGATGACGAAGAACTAAATGGTGTGGGTATGGGTAGGAATCCTTCTAGACCGATTGGACATACGACATCAGGAGTGCCACAACATGAGACACCATCCAGATAGAATTCAGGGCATCGAGATACGCCCAGAGGACCTATGTTATCGATACTGCAACGAAAAAATTCTCAACAGAGGACTAGAGGACCACAAGAACAAAAAAAACATTGTCTACATCAACAAAAACATTTTAGGCATGTTTAGCAGAACAAACTATGATCACAAACTGTTAGGCCAACAACTTCTACTTTGGGGAGGAGGAGTATTGCACCGAAGAATGGATGTTGGACATGTGGAGAGATACATTAACAACAATCCTGTATGATTAAGAAGGCCAGAGTGGCTAGATCATAATGACCCACTACAGTTGGAGCCTCCATGTCGAGCACCGATACACTATGCTCGAGACGTCAGGTATAGTCACCGACCAAAAATTTAGTATTTTGATAGATCCAGGTGCTACAAAGATAATTGTCTCTTTTATATCTCTAAAGAGAATTAAGGTAAAGGAAGTCGATAAGAACGAGTTCAGATACATAGAAATGACATCAGCCTCCAAACAAAAAGTTGGAGAAAAAGTTAGGGACTGTAGCATTAACTTGGGATATTTTGTAACGGAGTTATAGATCTTTATGTCACAATCTGAGGATATTACGACATAGTGATAGGCATGGATTGGTTAGAATAACCTGATGTGATACATATCTGTAAGAATAAATTTTTATGTTTGATAGATGATTTGGGACAGAGTAGAATTATTGTAGGAAGAAACCAAGGGGTGTCCTTGAGATTTATTTCTTCCCTACAACTACAAAAGAGTATGCACAAGGGATGAAATTTATATGAAATATTAGCGATAAAAGAAAAGGGTGAGGCAAAATGATTATAAAACATTCCTATAGTGAAAGAGTTTGAAGATGTATTTCCAGAAGAGTTACCAAGTTTACCACCCGAAAGAGAGTTGGATTTTACAATTGAATTGAATCTTGGAACTGAACGGATAGCGAGAACTCCATATCGGATGTCAATGCTTGAATTACATTAGTTAAAAATGAAATTTAAGGAATTGTTGGAATTGGGACTTATACGTCTAAGTGTATCGTCATGGGGTGTGCCAGTTATTTTTCATGAGAAAGAAGGATGGATCGTGGGAAATGTTTATTGACTATTGTCAATTGAACAAAGCGACGATCAAGAACCAATATTCGTTGCCAACAATAGATGATTTGTTTGACTAGATCAATGGAACAACGTTGTTTTTGAATATTGATTTGACATAGGGATATCATCAATTATGGATTAAGGAAGAATATGTCCCTAATACCGAATTTAAGACGAGATTTGGACACTATGAGTTTACATTTTTACCATTCAGATTGACGAATTCGCCAGGGGTGTTCATGAATTTGATGAATGGGGTGTTCCGTGAATACTTTGGAATTTTTTTTTCAAGTATTTATTGATAACATACGGATTTATTCTTGAACGAAAGAAGAGCATGAAGAACACTTGATATTGGTCCTATAGTTTCTACGAGAAAGAAATTGTACGAGAATATATCAAAATGTTCTTTTTACCAATCAAAGATTCATTACTTGGGACATATCATATCTGGTGAAGGTATCATTGTGGATCCAGTGACATTCAAATCTATTATGGAATTGATAGCACCAACAAATGTACAAGAAGTACACATATTTATGGGTTTAGCAAGATATTACTCTAACATCCCGCTCTTGTGAAAAAATGTTATTGAGTATTCTTTTAGGAAACTTGCATGAAAGTGATCTGGTTTTTGTATATGGTTGTATGTTTCACTTATGAATTTTTATGACGATGTGAATGGATTAGGATTTATGTTTTTTGATATGTATGTATTGAAAGATGCTATTGAGCGGTTTCCCCATAGTGTGCAGGACACTTGAAAAATTGAGGATGTCGATGGTGTCACTGGACCTCCTTGGACTATGGATTGAGTCAGGGAGTGCATTGTAGTGGTTTTAGTATTTCATTTATGCATATGTGACATATGATTGATTATATTATGATGTTGTTTATGGATCATTGATAGTGTTTTTTGATGGATGCAGGTTGACGATTTCTTGATAATCTGACTCACATAAGAAGTAAAGGGTCCATGGACATAAACAAGATATTGAGGGAGAGGTGTGGCAACATCCTTGAAACTTCTTACTAGCACTCCCTTCATACCCCAAATTGTAGGTTAATGATTACCTAGTTCGATATATCCACAATGTCGTGAGGGCAGACTGAGACAGTCGCTCATGAATATTTCTAAGGGGTGCACATTCAGGCAAGTTCCTTATTCCTTAGAATACCCTAGTCTCCCACAAGGTCCCATGAATAGAGTATTGACTCCAAGGTTTAGACAACTACCAAAACCAGACAAAAGAGAGTGGCACCCTTGGAGCCTGTAGCACATGTTGAAGGGGACATCGCGTAATTAAAATTTGAATCAAAGGTGAGTGGCACCCTTGGATCATGGAGTGCATCTTGAAGGGCACATCACATAATAAAGTTTGAGCCAATGAACCTAGATGGCCTAGAAAACCTTGAGCAAGTTTTTACATCTTGTAAAGTATTTAAACATTGTTGGATTCAATTAATTAATTAAGCTTTGGAATTATTAATTTTATACCCCCAAATCAAAGTCTAAGCCTATTTGAATTTAATCCTAAGTCTAAAGATTGATGATATTACTAAAAATAAATTACAAATTCGATAAAATATGAAAAAGGGTAAACAAATTTAGGAGGTTAAGAGAGATGACATAAATCTAAAATATTAATACAATACATATGTGTACAGAAAATACCAAATTAGAATTTAAAATAAGAATGGAATAAAGCATAAAATAATGTGTAAGCATAGAAAGGTATCTAGAGTCTAGTTAACACAAGTCTAACTGGAGAACATTTCTATGTTAACTCAACTCAGTTTTAGAAAGGTCTCAGTCATTAATTGGGAATAAATGGATTAAAGGGGCAACTAGGAGTGATTTTAGGAGTGCTTTTAGGATGGGTTAGGGAAATTTATTTTTAATTAAAATAAATTGTGGATTTTCTAGTGCAAATAAGGGAAATGGTGATAAGTGTATGGGGGTAATAATTCCTAATTAGTTATTTAAAAAATGAATTAAATATGCAAATGGAAATATGTCACTAAGAAAATTCTATAAAAAAAATGGTTGGGATGAGTAAAGGGGGACAATAGTTATGAGTTAGGTTATGTTGCATAAGTTATGACTGGTTTTACTTGTGATAGTTGGGATACCCATCTTGACAGAGACTGGTGGCTATACCTTGTGAGGCAAGATGGGAGCTAGGGGATTAGGGTTGACTTTTTGCATGGACCCTTTGCGGATCGGGGGGCTTAGGGGGAAGAAGAGTACCCCTAACATTGGCTAGGAGGTACCGATGAAGTCCTTGGATTGACAAGATAAGGAGCGAGATGCAAGTTCAAGCAGAGTTCTTCAACAATATCAATCCTTGTCAATGCTGAATTATTGGTTACGGTACTCCATCCGGTATTGATATTTTAAAGGTTTTATGAATTATGGTGTTAATGGAGTCTACATTCTGAATGTTTATAAAACTCAGGCATTCTTGGTAATATAATGATTTTGTATTTGTAACACTGATATCTTCAATCTCATATTGAAGTAAATAATTGACGTATAGATCAGGGGTAGCGGTCTACGTGTTTGTTTTTTGGCTTATATCTGTTGAGGTTTAGTTCGTATGAGATTTATTTTTATGTGCTTGTAATTTTAGCTTGAAACCCCTATATTTTACCCAATATATTTCTGTGTTTTATTCCATATATATCTCTGCGTTTTTGCTTACACTTTTTCACTTTAGATATATTTTGTTTAAAAAATAGTAAAGATTGAATTTACATTATTTATAAGATGGTCTTTTGCACAAGAATTTTTACTTATTTGGGGTCAATGATTTAACAAAGATAATGTTCTTGAGTTTGTTGAGTAAAACCAAAATCTATGTCTCTAATTTTTTTCAACTCTAGCAATAGCAATACTAATTATATACATATTTTACTTGTTATGGTTGTTTCTTCTTTAGGTTCAAAAATAGGTGTATGTTACATGTTTAAAAAACAAAACGTTTACCCTATAATTTACATGTTCACACATACTTTGTTTTCTTTTTCTCTACTTATATTTCTTTTATATGGATAGGGTTGTTACATATGGTATCAGAGAGAGTTCAACCCTGTGACATTGGATCATGACGCCTTCCATTGCGTTAACTAAATGGTTAAAAATACATCGCTAATTAATTTTGATATTGTACATGCAAGTAATCATGGTTAGAGGAACCAGGGGAAGTAGATGAAGTGGTGCTGGAGGAAGAGGTGTGACACCTCCGATAATATCCAAGATAGAGGGATATAACCCCAGGGAGAACAAGAGACCATTGAGTAGGAGCAGGTTGTTGTGGGATATTTGGTAGGTATGATCAGATACTTTCATAGGATTTCATAGGCATTGATCAACCTCCTGGATCAAGATGAGGGTAGAGCATCTATGCCCAATGAGGGTTCACAGTGCACCCCAGTTAGTAGTAGTAGCATATAAAGAGAACTCGAGAAGGTGAAGTTCCCTATGTTTTGGGGTGCCCCGGACAACTCAACCACTGAGGAATGGTTGGAGAATATGACGATGTGCTTCTAACTTCATGATTACACCTACAACCTGAAGGTCCGTATGGGAGAATTCCTACTGAAAGGGAGCACACTTCTTTGGGGGAAGACACTCCTACCTCAACTAAACATGGTTGTCGAAGAAATGTCATGGGAGTTGCTCGAGGAACTATTCTGGGAGAGGTACTTTTCTGAGGAATTCATTGAGCTCCAAATCAATGAGTTCAATTCCTTAATACAATGTGGGCATACGGTGCCATAATAGAAGGCCAAATCCATATAGATACTTAGGTGTGCTCCACATCTTAACATACAGAAGTTAAAGCTCAAAAATTGTGTTCAGCCTTTACTTCAACATTCATGCGAAGGTGATGATCCTAATTCATCAGACATTACACGATGTAGTTCAAAAGGCCCTCATAGATGATGAATAACTAAATGGTGGGGGTCTAGGTAGGAATCCTTCTAGACTGACTGGACATACAACATCAGGAGTGCCACAACATGAGACACCATCCAGATAGACTTTAGGGCATTGAGATATGCACAGAGGACCTATGTTATCGATACTGAGATGAAAAAATTCTCAACAGAGGAATCCTTACAAAGGACCACAAAAGCAACAACAACATTGTCTACATCAACAAAAACATTTTAGGCATGTTTAGCAGAACAAACAATGATCACGGACTACTAGGCCAACAACTTCTACTTTGGGGAGGAGGAGTATAGCACCGAAGAATGGATGTTGGACATGTGGAGAGATACATTACCAGCAAGACTGTCTGATTAAGATTGCTAGAGTGATTGGATCATAATGACCCACTACAGTTGGAGCCTCTACGTTGAGCACCGATAAACTATGCTCGAGATGTTAGGTACAATCACCGACCAAAATTTTACTATTTTGATAGATCCAAGTGCTACAAAGATATTTATCTCTTGTGTAGATCTAAAGAGAATTAAGTTAAAGAAAGTCGATAAGAATGAGTTCAGATACGTAGAAATGACATCAGGTTCCAAATAGAAAGTTGGAGGAAAATTTAGGGACTGTAGCATTAACTTGGGATATTTTGTAATGAAGTTCTAGATATTTATGTCATGATCTAAGGATCTTATGACATAGTGATAGGCATGGATTGTTTAGAATCACGTGATGTGATACATATCTGTAAGAAGAAATGTTTATGTTTGATAGATGATTTGGGACAAAGTAGAATTATTGTAGGAAGAAACCAGAGTGTGTCCTTGAGATTTATTTCTTCCCTACAACTACAAAAGAGTATGCACAAGGGATCCAATTTATATGAAATATTAGCGCTAAAAGAAAAGGGCGAGGCAAAAGTCTTATAAAACATTCCTATAGTGAAAGAGTTTGCAGATGTATTTCCAGAAGAGTTACCAAGTTTACCGCCCGAAAGAGAGTTGGATTTTACAATTGAATTGAATCCTGGAACTGAACTGATAGTGAGAACGCCATATCGGATGTCAATGCCTGAATTACATTAGTTAAAAATGAAATTGAATGAATTGTTGGAATTGGGACATACACGTCCAAGTGTATCATCATGGGGTGTGCCAGTTCATTTTTGTGAGAAAGAAGGATGGATCGTGGAGAATGTTTATTGACTATTGTCAATTGAACAAAGTGACGATCAAGAACCAATATTCGTTGCTAACAATAGATGATTTGTTTGACCATATGAATGGAAAAACGTTGTTTTTTAATATTGATTTGAGATAGGGATATCATCAATTATGGATTAAGGAAGAAGATGTCCCTAATACCGAATTTAAGACGAGATTTGGACACTATGAGTTTACATTTTTACTATTCAGATTGACAAATTCCCTAGGGGTGTTCATGAGTTTGATGAATGGGGTGTTCCGTGAATACTTTGGACAAGTTTTTTCAAGTATTTATTGATAACATATTGATTTATTCTTGGACAAAGGAATAGAATGAAGAACACTTAATATTGGTCCTACAATTTCTACGTGAAAACAAATTGTACGGGGAGATATCAAAATGTTATTTTTACCAATCAAAGATTCATTACTTGGGACATATCATATCTGGTGAAGGTATCGTTCTAGATCCAGTGAAAGTCGAGGATATTATGGAATGGATAGCACTGACAAATGTAGAAGAAGTACATAGATTTATGGGTTTAGCAGGATATTACTATAACATCCCGCTCTTGTGAGAAAATGTTATTGAGTAATCTTTGAGGATAGTTGCATGAAAGTGATTTGGTTTTTGTATATGGTTGTATGTTTCACTTATGGATTTGTATGATGATGTTAATGGATTATCATTTATGTTGTTTGATATCTATGTATTGACAGATGCTATTGACTAGTTTCCCCATAGTGTGCAGGACACTTGACAAATTGAGGATGTCGATGGCGTCACTGGACCTCCTTGGACTATGAATTGAGTGAGGGAGTGCATTATAGTGGTTTTAGTATTTCCTTTATCAATATGTGACATACAATTGATTATATTATGATGTTGTTTATGGATCATTGATAGTTTTTTTTGATGGATGCAGGCTGACGATTTATTGGTAATATAACTCACATAAGGAGTAAAGGGTCCATTCACATAAACAAGATATTGAGGAAGAGGTGTGGCAGCATTCTTGAAACATCCTACTAGCACTCCCTTCGCACCTCAAATTGTAGGTTAATGATTACCTAGTTTGATATATCCACGATGCCATGAGGGAGGAATGAGACAGTCACTCACAAATATTTCAAAGGTTTGCACAATAAGGGAGGGTCCTTATTCCTTAGAATACCTTAGTATCTCACAATGTCCCATGAATAGAGTATTGACTCCAAGGGTTAGACAACTACCAAAACCAGGCAAAGGTGAGTGGTACCCTTGGAGCATGGAGTGCATCTTGAAGGGCACATCGCGTAGTTAAAATTTGAATCAAAGGTGAGTGGCACCCTTGGATCACAGAGTGCATCTTGAAGGGAACATCATGTAATAAAGTTTGAGCCAATGAACCTAGGTGGCCTAGAAACCCTTGAACGGATTTTTACATCTTGTAAAGTATTTAAACATTGTTGGATTCAATTAATTAATTAAGATTTGGAATTATTAATTTTATACCCCCAAATGAAAGTCTAAGACTATTTGAATTTAATCCTAAGTCTAAAGGTTGGTGAGATTACTAAAACTAAGTTACAAATTAGATAAAATATGAAAAAGGGTAAGCAAATTTAAGAGGCTAAGAGAGATGAAATAAATCTAAAAGATTAATACAATACATATGTGTGCAGAAAATACCAAATTAGAATTTAAAATAAGAAAGGAATAAAGAATAAAAGAATGTGTAAGCACATAAATGTATCTAGAGTCTAGTTAACACAAGCCTAACTAGAGAACTTTCATATTTTAACTCAACTCAATTTTAGAAAGGCCTTAGTCATTAATTGGGAATAAATGGATTAAAGGGACAACTAGGAGTGATTTTAGGAGCGATTTTAGGATGGGTGAGGGAAATTGACTTTTAATTAAAATAAATTGTGGATTTTATAGTGCAACTAAGGGAAAGGGTGATAAGTGTATGTGGGTAATAATTCCTAAGTAATTATTTAAAAAATGAATTAAATGTGCAAATGGAAACGTGTCACTAAGAAAATTCTATAAAATAAATGGTTGGGATGAGTAAAGGGGGAGAATAGTTATGAGTTAGGTTATATTTCATAAATTATGACTGGTTTTACTTGTGAGAGTTGGGATACCCAGCTTGACAGAGAGTGGTGGCTATACCCTACGAGACAAGCTGGGAGCTAGAGGATTATGGTTGTGTTTGTGGGTGGACAATTTGCGGATCGGGGGGCTTAGGGGGAAGAAGAGTACCCCTAGCATTGGCTAGGAGGTACCGGTAAAGTCCTTGGATTGACAATATAAGGAGCGAGGTGGAAGTTCGAGCAGAGTTCTTCAACAATATCAATCCTTGTCAACGCCGAATTATTGGTTACAATACTCCATCTTGTATTGATATTTTAAAGGTTTTATGAATTATTATGTTAATGGAGTCTACATTCTGAATGTTTATAAAACTCAGGCATTCTTGGTAATATAATGATTTTGTATTTGTAACCCTGATATCTTCAATTTCATATTGAAGTAAATAATTGATGTATAGATCAGGGGGAGCGATCTCTGTGTTTTTAATTTGTCTTATATCCATTGAGGTTTAGTTCGTATGAGATTTATTTTTATATGCTTGCGATTTTATGTTGAAGCCCCTCCATTTTATCCAGTATATTTATGTTTTTTATTCCATATATATCTATGCATTTTTGCGATTTTATGTTGAAGCCCCTCCATTTTATCCAGTATATTTATGTTTTTTATTCCATATATATCTATGCATTTTTGTAAGTTATATCTGTATTTTTTCTTACACTCATTCCTAGCGTTTGCACATTTTCCCAGCTCATTTCAATGTGTATCCTCTGCAATTTATAACTTGGTGTAAATTCCATGCTCCATTCATGCATTGTCTCAACATCGATTGGTGTTGATAATGCCCTTTCTTGTGCTTGAATCGATGCCCGTAACTTGATAATCGTGGACCACAAAAACAACAACAAAAAAAACCGTTTGGAAGACTTTGAAACCCGACAACCCCTGCCTTTGTTTGCTCACTAGAAGTAGTGATTAGTTGTTGGAACTATGTTACTTCTGTGTATATACATAGGTGTAGTGCATTGAGAAATCATTCCTTACAACGTTACCTTTTTTCATTCGATTGCTTGGATGGGTGATTTCCCTTGGCAACGGAAACACTTCTTTTACAACTAGGCAACGGTGGTGAGGAAACACTTCTTTTACAACTTTTATCTCGTGTTCGATTCATTGAATTCTTTTTTTCAAAACACTATTGCTTTGAATTCTCTGCTCAATTTCTCGGACTCTCTAAACTGGGATAAAGAGATATTATTGGGTATTATCCTCTTGGTGCTTAAATCCCTTTCTTATTTAGGAATGACTTCAATCATTAGCTCAGTTTATCTCTAATACATGACTATGTTTACATCATGTTCCTTTGCATTTGTCCATGTTATTGTCCAGGAGTTTAAACCTCTCTTTGATTTCATTTGCTTAATGGTTTTATTCTCTGTGTTTTGATTGGGAGTTTCTCCCTTCATTTCGTTTCTTTAGCTCAACGAAACTATCACTAAATCCTTGCATTTTTCCATATTAATGGTTGGGAGTTTAAACCCTGCTTCCATTTCCATTTCTCAACGTTTTTATTCTCTGCGTTTGATTGGGAGGTTCTCCCTACGTTTCATTTCTTTATCTCAACAAAGTGTTATTAAATCATTGTGTTATTCCATCTTAATAGTCGGGAGTTTAACCATGCTTTCATTTTCTTTGCTCAACATTTTTATTCTCTACGTTTTGATTTGGATTTTCTCCCTACGTTTCATTTCATTATCTCATAACGTTTTATTAATCCTCTGGGATATTTTCCTATGCATCAATTTCACCCAACATGCGATTCTCCTAGCGATAACCCCCTTCTTCCTCCATGTTTTGTATGCACTCAATACACCTTGCATGTGATTCTCTTGGCGAAATTCCTTTAACCTCTTCTTTTTCTTTTTATGCACAAGTTCTCTCAACACCCTTTGGGAAAGAAAAATTCTTAAGAATTCTTAATTGGGAATAAAGTAGATCAATGTTATATCAGAGTTTTTCCATTATTACTTGTTGAACATATACTTATTCAAGTGTTTCTATAGAGGGATATTATAGATTATATTATTATTTGTTAGATATATTTATTTAATTAATTGTGTCTTTTTAATGTATAATTATATAAAATTTTCATTTGTAGATTTTTCTCAATAAATGTTATAGTAGAATTTGTCTTTATTATTCATTCAAATTTATTTATTTAAATAATTTTAATTTTTAACGTATAAATATAATTCTACTTAAAATAATGATATTATAACTATACACAATTATAGTTTAGTGTAGAGAAGTTTTGAAAACACAATATGTATTTAGATTTAATTCGATTTAACCTTGAGGAGGAGGTTATATACTTCGGAGTCTTAGAATAAATTGAAATCATATTAGCTAAAGTCTATTGAAGACTAAAACCTTCACAATAATAGAATAGATTTTCCCACAAGAAATTGTAATCAATTTCCATGCTAATCAGAAAGATTTCTTTAAGTAAATCCCAACAAAAGTTCATAATGATTTGGAAATTAGAAAAAACTAGCACCAAGATATTTTGACCTTTTCAATATTTTAAAAGACATAAATACAATAACTTACACCTTGGTTTTACTACATGATTAAGACCATACTTTTTAATTACTTATGAAGAAACCTATATCTCAATGATCTACAATTTAGTGAGTTGTTTCCCTCAATCGTTCTTAATAGATGCAATCTTTTCTAATGATGTTTAGTTCATGATTTTAGAATTTTTCATCTCCTTAAGCCCTTGGAATGCTTCCATGAACATCAACACATAATAGTCACCTTTCCAATTTGATTAGTCTTCTTCCCTAGAAGGAATGTTGATTTATGTTAAATTCAGTGATCAGATCAGGCGTGCACCTTGAAAGTAATTTTTTTTTTATTGTTTAATTTAGTAATTGATTAATTGCGCGTCTTGAAATTAAATAGATGTTTTCTTTTGCGCCATGAAAATAAAATAAAATTGATGACACTTGTGCCTTTAGATTAATGTTGACATATGATTGATTAATTAATTGTATTCTCTTGTGCCATGCAAAAAAAATTAAAGTTCTCATGCGTCATGAATGATATTGATGTATGAATGATTGAGTATTTAAATTCTTTTGTGCCATGAACAATAATGGTGTTGAGTGATTGAGCTAGTTGATTTTTCGACTTGATTGTGTTACTGGGATGTAGACACCTCCTTATTCCTCAGAATAGTCGCTAGCCCTGAGATATTAAATTGTCAAAATAAATCGGATGAATCATGGGCTTGAGCATTGCTTATGTGTCTTGGAAGTCCTAACCTTACAGGGTAGGTTGGGCGGGTAATCATTTTAATATTCATTATATGGTTGATCATTGTTTATAAATTGCTTCAAGTTGATTGTGATGTGATGATCTGCATCATTATTTATGTTTATGTGTTTCTATCCTTCAAGTTGATGCGTTTATTGGATCTTTGATGATTACAATGATGAGTAGCTTGTAATTCTTTTACTTATGATGTCATAGATTATGCATTGTTATGAATTATGTTTTTATGTTATTTTTCTAATGCTTTATAGAAAAAAAATCACCTTTTGTGCTTCACTTTCCTAGTCATAATGGAGGGGTCGTTGCATATGATATCAGAGAGAGTTCAACCCCACGACTTGGGATCATCACACCTTCCAATGTGTTAAACACTTGAATAATAATTTATCGCTAACTAAATTGAATTGTGTCCCTGTAGTTAATCATGGTTAGAGGATGTTGTGGAGGCATACGAAATGGTGCTAGGGGAGGAGGTGTTATGCCTCTAGTAGCATCCACGCTAGAGGGGTCTAAACCCCAAGAAGAAGAGCAAGTATTTGGACAGGAGCAAATTTTTGTAGGGAATGTGGTTGGGTTGATGAGGTCATTCCAAAGGATGTAAGAGACCTTGATTAACTGACTGTATAGAGATGAGGTCAGGGTTCTTGTTCCTCCTGAGGGCCCACAATGCACCCCAACTGGTACTGGTAGAATTCACATAGAACTCAAGAAGTTCAGGCTTTCCAATTTTTTGGGTGCCATGGGTGGGGAAGCTATTGAGGCATGGTTGGAGAACATGGAAATGTGCTTTGTACTTTGTGACTACACCTCCGACATCAAACTCTGCATGGACATATTTCAGCCAAAGGGGAGCGCCCTTCTATGGTGGAAGACACTCCTACCACAACTGAACATGGTCATTGAAGGCATTTCCTCAGAACTCTTGGAGGACCAGTTTCAGGAGAGGTATTTGTCATAGGAATTCATTGATATCCAACTCAATGAATTCAACGCCTTATGACAGGGTGGTCATATGGTGCCCAAGTATGAGGCCTGATTCATGGAGTTTCTTAGGTACGATTCACATCAGAACATCAAGAAGCTCAAGGTCAATAAGTTTATGTTCAAAATTAACGTCAACATCCGTGCGAAGGTGAGGATCCTAATGCCTCATAAATTTCACGACGTGATCCAAAAGGCCCTCATAGTTGAGGAAGAGCTGATCAACAGGGGTCAGGGTAGGACTCCTGCGAGACTGAAGGGACAGGTGACATATGGTGTGTAGAAGCATCATAAAGCAACTAGACATTCATCAGGGTATCGAGACACACCAAGACCATCCACCAGCTACTCAACAACAAACTCCCTACAAAGGACCGACTGCTCAAAAACAGACTCCCTACTCGACAACTAACTGCTCAACAAGGGAATCCCTGCAGAGGACCATAACACCAACAATAGTGTTGTCCGCAGCAGTAACAGTTTAGGCTTGTTCAACAAAACAGATGAGGGTTACACGCTAGTAGGTCGGTCACTTCTACTTCGGGAACCAGGAGTACTAGGTCAAAGACCAGATGTTGGACATGTGGAGAGACACATTACCAGTGATATTATCTAGTTGAGAGGGCTAGAGAAGCTGGGTCAGTTAGACACACTATAGTTGGAGATTTGGACAATGCCTACAGGATTCATGCAGTGTTGAATAACTACTAGCCTGAGCACCATTCTACTATGCTCGAGATGTCAAGTACCATCGATGACCATAACTTTAGTATTTTGATAGATCCCAGTGGTACAAAGAGATTTATTTATGGTGCAACATAAAAAATAATTAAGGTAAAGGAAGTCAAATAGGATGATTTAATCTACATGGAAATGGCTTCAGGTGCCAAGAAAAAGATTGGAGGAAAGGTTACGGATTGTAACCTTAAACTGGAATATTTTCTAACGAAGGACAACCTGTACGTCATGATGTTAGGGTATTATGACATCGTGATCAATATGGACTAGTTGGAATCATGTGATGCAATACTCAACTACAAGACAAAACGGTTGAGTTTGACCAATGATGAGGGACATAGACAAGTGATTGTAGGAAGAAACCATGGAATTTCCTTAAGGTTCATTTTTTCCAGCTACACAAGAGCATGCGCAAAGGATGCAAGCTATATAAAATATTAGTGTTGAAATATATGGGCATGGAAAAAGGATTATAAAACCTTCAGGTAGTAGGGACGTGTTCCCATAAGAGTTACCAGGTTTTCCGCCTGGAAGGGAGCTGGTATTTACCATCAAATTAAACCATGGAACTTAACCGATAGAAAGAACACCTTATCGGATGTTGAACCCTAAGTTATAGGAGTTGAAAATGTAACTGAAGGAGTTTTTGGACCTAGGACTTATACATCCAACTGTGTCAACTTGGGGTGCGCCTATTATTTTCATTAGAAAGCAGGATGGATCATGGAGACTCTATATCGATTACCATCAATTGAACAAGGAAATGATCAAGAACCAATATATGTTTCCAAGAATAGATGATTTTTTTGATCAAATGAAAGGCGCGACTATGTTTTCAAAGATCAACCTAAGATCAGGATATCACCGGTTATGGATCAAAGATGAATACATTCCTAAGACTGCATTCAAGACGAGCTTTGAACATTATGAGTTTATTGTTTAGACTAAAAAACACCCCAGGGGTATTCATGATATTGATGAATGGGGTGTTCCACGAGCACTTGGAGAAGTTTGTTCAAGTATTCATTGAAGAAATATTGATACCTTCTCGGATGATGGAAGAACATTATGAACATTTGTGCTTGGTACTACAATGTTTATGAGATAACAAATTATACGTGAAATTGTCACAATTCTTTTTTTATCAATCAATGATTCATTATTTAGGGAATGTTATCTCTGACGAAGGCATTGTTGTGGATACAGTGAAGGTAGAGGCTATTATGGAATTTCCTACATCGAGGAACGTACCAAAAGTACATAGATTTATGGGTTTAGTAGATTTATCGGTTTTTCGAAGATAGCAAATCATATCACAGAATTGGAGAAGAAAAACAATAAGTTTGTATGGACCTATAAATGCATGGAAACATTTCAAAGTCTAAAGGAGTTGTTGATGACAACGTTGATAATAAAATCCCCCAACATGGATGAGGAATTCTTGGTATGCATAGATGCATCCAAGGAAGTCTTAGGCAAAGTCTTCATGCAATATGGTCGAGTGATCTCTTACATCTCAAGGAAATTAATAAGGCATGAGGAGAACTACGCGACGCATGATTTGGATTTATTGGACATTATGTATGCCCTGGGAGTGTGGATACACTACCTGTAATGTCTCTTCCAATAGAGCCTTATAAAACATAAGTTAAAATAGAGAAATGGTATCCTAAATTTTTAACCATTCATTATTCAGCATAATTAAAATGTTGAGCAACATCATAATAAACCACATATTCAACATCATAACACACCACATATTCAACATATTCAACATATTCAACAACATGATAATAAACCACATAACACAACATAATAATGAAAATACATACCTCTAATTGATGCTATTGCTATTCTCCAACTCTGTCTGATGCTCTGCCCAAAATCGACTAACCTCACAGCCAACTAGGAACAGAGCCTCTCTGTCTCCCTAGCTCTAGGATTTCGTAATTATTCTTGGCCCCCAAGCCCAACACTCCCAGCAACAGGTTCCCCCTGTCTCAATCCACCAAACTCCAACAAGTTCCTCAAACAAAAACCAATACCATCCTCCAACAAGCTACTCTAGCCCCAAACCAACAATACAATCCTCTCCTCTCAGAATTATGCTCTCCCCCAAAAAATCCAAAAGTCCCCTCTCGAGTGTTTTTCCCTTCTCTTATCCTCCTTTCCCCCTCTCTCATTCACCACCTTCTCCCTTTCATTAAGACTCACCCACCTTATCCCTCCATTCAATGCCAACCACCTTATCCCCTTTCTCTTTAATGGTTCCATCATTCGATACATTAAGTCTCTATTTAATAAACTCAAATTTATTAAACTCAAATTCATTAACAAAATATTTAATCATGAAATTAATTAATTAAGTAATTAACTAATATACAGTAAACAATTATTTAAATCATGACAATTGATTAATTACTTAGTGTTGTTACATACACCCACCCTTCAGGAAACTTCATCCCGAAGTTAAAGTATTTTATGATACAAGGGAAAAGACACATGGTTCACACATTCATATCAAATAACCAACATTATTAGTAAGTAAGCCAAGAAAACACATACATACTAGTGTACATGTACAAGAAATGCATGTGTAGCTAGTACATACAAGTCTCGTGCATGTACTAATAACAATAATTATCACCCTTATAGTAATTTATGTATGCATCAAATCCAATCAACAAGACTATTCATTTTACAAAAGATAATAAACCAATGAAATGTTTGTGAATTCCCTTAATTACAATAATCTAGCTCAACAATTATCTTTATGCAATTGTAGTTTAGTTAAGTAACTATGAATATACATATATACACATTTTCTTTTTAGAAGGAAAAACAATAAATTCCACCATAAGGCAAATCTCCATACACTCTCAACTATTTCTATTCATCCTTCCTCCCTAGCTTACTTCCATATTCCATTCATATCCTTCCTCTGCTAGATTATCTTGGAGAGTCAACTATATTGACCTAACTCCAAATAGAACCCGTAAGAAGAAGTGTCACTATCTTGATGAAGCTTTCCCAGCAGGCAACTGACAGTCATCATCACATGTCTAGGGGAGTGTGAGCTAACACCATCTTCCCATGACTCCAGGTTTCAGAGGATACACGGTGGGAAATGCCACCACCCCTCCTAATAGGACTAGGTTCCACACCCTACAATGGAATATACAGTGGCACCATGTTTCTGGGAGATTTTTCATCGTTTATTCAGTTTTGGGCAGTCTCTCCACCTAAATTCCTGCACTGGCCCACATATCATAGCAATGCATCCAAAAAAATATAATTTCACATACAAAGATTCATGCCATATTGTTTCTCGATCAGTGGTAATGACATCCACCTCCATTATCATTATCCCTTGGCTATTTCATTGCCCAATGACCTGTAGATTAGTCTGTAACACAACTCATACATATCTATGCATTATCATCATGTAATTGCATACAACCATAATTTCAATTTGTTATCCGTGTACCAACAACTTTAACATCAAATTTTTCAAGTTATAAATAGATCTCATAATATCCCATAATTCAATTAGCATTACCCATTCATAGAATTATCATTTACATAATAGATTGCATCATATCCAACATCATTAAAATAGAATTTAAACCTTCATAGGATTCTCATTCACACAATATATCGCATCATATCCATCATCATCAATAAAATCTAAGCATTCATAGAATTTACATTCACATAGTGGATCTCATCATATCCATCATCATTCAATAACATTTAAACATTCATACAGGTTTCTACATCTTAAAAGTTCAAGTGTATCATTAATAGTTTCACTGTGAATAATAAAAAAAAGTGATTAGGCCTAAAGTAATCCTAGTTTTCTAAGTCAAAAGGTGGTGTTACATACACCCAACCTTCGAGAACATATTCTCAGGGTGGTAAAAAAAGTGAAGGATAACCTCGTCATAACATCTCGGCATCTTCCCAAGTAGAAGATCCCGGACTATACTTATCCCACTGGACCTTAACTTGGTCTACCAGACGATTCCTGAGCTGTCGGACTCTATGGTCCAATATGCGTTATTGTTCTACCGTGAGGGTTCCCGCATCCGATACCTGTAATTCCTTCCAATTTACTTTATGTGATTCATCAGCAACATAATGACGTAAAAGCAGGCACATGAAAAACATTATGAGTTTTATGCAAGTGGGGTGGCAGTACGAGACGATAGGCAATGGGTCCAATTTTCTCTTGGATTTTGAACGGTCCTATAAATCGAGGCGATAACTTTGTCCCCTTCTTGAACCGAATGGTACTCTTATTATGCCTGATATGAATAAAAACCTAATCTCCCACTTTATAACTTCGATCAGTCCTTTGTGCATCCACATAACTTTTCTGTTTATCATGTGTTTCCTTTAGTCTCTGCCTAATCTGAGTTACATGTTCCTCCATCTCTTGAATCAATTCCAACCCAACTGTTACTAGGTCTTCTAATGTCTCCCAACTCAATGGTGTTCTGCATGGCTTTCCATATAGATATTCATAGGGTGGCATTCTGATGGAGCTATGAAAACTGTTATTGTAGGCGAACTCTACCAAAGGTAGGTACTTCTCCCAATGGGTTTGATTATCCATAACATACATCCTAAGCATGTCTTCCATAACCTATTTTACTCTCTCAGTTTTCCCATCATTTTCTGGATGATAAGTTGTTCTTAAGTTCAACTGAGTCCCCAACGCTGACTACAAACTTGTCCAAAACCTAGAAGTGAATCGAGAGTCTCGATCTAAAATGATCTTCTTAGGTATCCTGTGCAAATGGATGACCTCACTTACAAACACGTGTGCCACATCAGTGACATTGAAAGTGTCTCTAACTGGAATAAAATGAGCACTCTTTATCAACTTATCAACTATCACAAGAATGACATTGTGTCTATGAGATGTGAGCGACAACCCCACAACAAAATCCATAGAAATGACTTCCCACTTAGACATAGGAACATCATGTGGTTGTAGGAGGCCTGTCGAGTGATGGTGGTCCGCTTTCAATTGTTGACACTCTAGGCACTTGGTGACGAAATGGACTACATAGCACTTCATGCCTACCCAGAAGAATAGCTTCCTCATGTCTACATACATTTTCTTCACAGATGGATGCGCACATAAAGTGGTCTATGGGATTCCTTCAGTATGATGCTTTGAATATCCCCACTTTTGAGGATGTATATCCTTCCTCGATATATTTATAGTCTGTCTTCTTCCAGACTATATCCTTCATACTTTGGATCTAATTGCCTCCCACTCTGGAGCTTTGAGGTAACCTTTAAATACCAATTGTCTCCAAGGAGTTGTGTCAACACACATTCCCTCAGATTTACCAAGGAGAAGACAAGTGGTCTCCTACTCAAGGCATCCACGACCACATTCTCTTTTCCCTTGATATTTGAAATACCAAAATCGTACTCACTCATGAACTCACTCCATCGCCTTTGCTTGGAATTCAGATGTCTTAAACTTTGATGGTACGTTTTGAGCTCAAATTTTCACCCTACTAGATAGTGCCTCCAAATTTTCAGAGCTAGCATTACAAATGCCAACTCTAAATCATGAGTAGCATAAAGTTCCTCATGTTTCTTCAACTTCCTTGACACATAAGCTATCACTCCTCCATCCTGGATTAGCACGACCCCCAGCCCTTGCTTCGAGGCATCTGTGCAGACTGTGAATTCCTTTTCCATATCAGGCACTCGTAGAATTGGTGCACTAGTTAGTAACCTTTTAAGATTGATGAATGAACTATCACATTCTTCTGTCCATTCATACCTGACCCCCTTGTGTTTCAAAGTGGTGATGGGTTTTGCTATTTTAGAGAACCCTTCCACAAATATTCGATAATAACCTGCTATCCCCATGAATCTTCTTACCTCATGGGCATTTTTTGGCACTGGCCATTCCATAATGGCCTTTACCTTTTCTGGGTCCATGAAGATTCCTTCCCCGGAAATGATATGACCTAAATAGTGAATTTCTTTTTGGAAGAAGGAGCACTTCGACAACTTCCCATACAATTTGTTCTCTCTAAGGAAGGACAACACCACTCGCAAGTGTTCCTCATCTTCTCTTTCATTCTTGGAATAGATGAGGATATCATCTAAAAAGACTTGTACAAAGCAGTCTAAGTACTTTTGGAATAAACCATTCATAAGGCTCATGAATACTACTGGCGCATTGGTCAATCCGAAAGGTACTATGATGAACTCATAATGCCAAAACTGAGTTCAAAAGGAAGTTTTAGGAATATCGCCCTCCTTAATCCTTAACTAGTGATACCTTGATCACAGATCAATTTTTGAGAATACCGCTACTCCTTTCATCTTATCAAAGATATCATCTATTCGTGGCATTGGGTACTTATTTTTCACTGTAGCACAATTCAAGTCCCTATAATCTATACACAGTCGTAAGGAACCATCCTTCTTCTTCACAAAAATTACTGGTGCACCCGAAGGTGAGACACTGGGCCTTATTATCCCTAATTCGAGTAGCTCTTTCAACTGCATCTGCAACTCACAAATTTTTGGCGCTGTCATTCTATACAGAGTCTTGGAAATTGGTTCTGCACCAAGTTTTATCTCAATACTAAAATCAAGCTCCCTCTCAGGAGGTTACCCTGGTAACTCATTCAGAAAAACATCTTTAAACTCTAGCAATACTGGGTACTGATTCAAGGAGGGTCCTTTCCTTTCATTCACTACTTCCACTACATAAAGTCGACACCCTTTCCTCATGCACCACTTAACCTTCATAGTTGAGATAAAGCGTAGAGACACCTTTCTCTGTACACCATGGATCTCTACTAGCCTTCCCTCATCGTCAACACAAAGCACCATTTTTGCGAAACAATCGACCATAGCTTGATGTGCTTCTAACCAATCCATTCCAATGATTAGGTCATACATCCCAAAGGCACTGACATAGTACACACCCCCAGGTCTACTAGACAATTATCAACGCTAGGTCCTACAGCTTGATTTTCACCTTAAGCCATCTTGACTTGTTTAAAGTCGTCGTGCTCGTAGGCTTCCAGACCACTCTTTTATAATGCAGATGGAAAAATGAAACTATCCGTAGCACCAGAATCAAATAAATTTTTAACATTGATATGATTTAGCGTACCTGACGATTCCACCACCGTGGATTGATGTTCTGCCTAGCGATTATTAACTGCGGCATAAATCTGGTGGCTGCCACTTACTCTTCCCATCGGGGCCTTTCCTTATCTATGCACAAATATTGATTGTAACTCTGGGTAGTCATGCTGGTAATGGGGTCCTCCATACCCCCAACACGTAACACAAGATGGAACCTACGCATTGCTCTGTGATGGTCTCTGAAATGATCTCCTTCCCTTGGAACCCCTGCCCCTACTAGCTTCTCCTTGAGATGGTCGTGGACCTATCTGCGTCATTGGTGATGAACGGAATGTTGCACTCACTTCCATTGAAATACCTATGGCAATTGTCCTTGGTGTGAATCTATTACCATATGGAGGTGGCCTGGAGCTCCCTCCCCTGGAAAATGTCCTAGGGGCCTTCCCCACAAATCCAAGATGATGCGGAAAGGTCGACCTCATACCTGTTGGAGTTACTTCACACACACCTAGGATTTATTTTTCCTAAGGTTTTTATTTGTTCATTAGTCATAATTAGTCATTATCTAGTCTCCTATATTTTAGGAGAGAATATTCCACCTGGACAATATTCTCTTTCAGTTCACACTTTAGTTTGACTAGTTGAGTTTAGTTTAGATATTGCATTGGGATCATTACCATGCAACATTGATATCATCACCATGCTAATTCGACCTTGCCTTGGTATAATCACCAAAGTGGCGCATTAGCCTTGATTCCTTGAGTTAACTCCTCACTAATTTCTGTTCAGTCAGTTAACTGAAGACTAGTTGACTAGTTAACTCAACTAGGTGGCAGTTCACTCCTGTAACTGCCTGAGAGACTAGAATAGGTGGCAGTTCACTCCCGTAACTATTGGTGTGTGTCCAGATCACTCTAGAACACCACTATGGTGACTTGGTTCACCTCAATTCGAACTCATTGAGTTATACAGAGTATATCATGTGTAAATTATTCATTATTCACAATGGTTAATGAGAATTATTTCCATTCTTTCTCTCATTCTTCTTCTTTTTCCCATTCTCCCTGCAAATGCGTGTATCATTGTTTATCTAGATCTATTATGTGTAGCTCAACACATTTACAATACCTCCATTTAATTTCATGTGTTCCTCAGAATAACATGCATTTTCTACTGCTTCCACTACTAAAGACAGTTTCCACATCCATACCATGGCCCTTATCTCAGGGTTTAACCCATATACAAAGCATTCTGCATGTCATTGATCATTATCCATGTACAAAACATATTTCACCAATTCCATGAAATTGATCTCGTACTCTTCCATGGTCCTGTTTCCCTGTACTAGAGCATGAAATGCTCCCACCTGTTGTTCCTTGTAGTAAGCTGGTAGATACTTCGTTCGAAACCTTTCCTCAAAAATTTCCCAAGAGATGGTGTCTGGGGTAAGGTGCAACTGCCTCTTCAGGTTGCCCCACCAGTTCAAGGCACTATCTCTCAACTAAAAAATCGTTATTTTCGCCTTTGATGTGGAAGCATAGTCTCTTAAGGAGAAACATTGTGTCATCCCTTCCAACCATGCTTCTGCAGGTTCACTAGCACGACCCCCGACGAACTCTGGAAGTTTAATCTTCTACAGTTCTCTAGTGATGTCTTCGAGTGGAGGCCCTCCCCCTGAATCCATCAATGCTTCAAGATTACCCATTCCTGATGGTGGGGGCTCCACTTCGATCCCCATTGGTTGATTACCCTTTAAAGTCTCATTGATGGCCTCCAAAGAGCACGGAATGAGGGCTAATTCAGGCGATGGTGGTGGCGGCATTGGCGGTCCATGCGACGATGCCCCTCTGCCTCGATTTCCTCTAGTCCTAACCATTATGTATGATTGAATATGCATCAACCAAAAGTTTGTCACGGAGCATCTAGGGCAATTCACATTTGCGCAACTTAAACTTGAAAATAGGGTTAGGCGTAAGTTTTTTTTTACTTGTCTATAAACAAACGTTATTCTCTCTAGGGGAAGTGGCTAGGTCAAGGTCGAAAGCCTCTAAGATTAATGTCTTTTCCTAAGAAAACTATTGAATCCATCGCCCAGTAGCTACGCTAGCATCGCACCACACTTGCCAATTCCTCTAACTTACCTTCCTTGTGCGCATGAAGTCCCCTCCTGCTTATCTTGGTCTCAGTCTTTTAAAATTTTTCTTTAAAACTAGGTAAGGTGATTTTATTTATTTATATAATTAATCTAGATTAAAATTTAACCTAAGTTTCAGTCGCCTTAATCAACGCATTTAATTAATCCAGAAATTTTAATATTATTGTTGGTATCCTACTTAAGTACCTAATTAATCACTTAATTAATTCCTAATTTAATTAAACAATTAAATTAATTATTCACCTTGATAGTTCACATTAATTAGTTATCACCTTGTATATATTTAAATTTAAATATTATTATTATTCTATAATTAACATTTAAACTAATTTAAACAATAAAAGTTTAAACCTTAATTAAAAGACAATAATTAAAAAAAATAACAATAAAATAAATAAATAAATAAAATATAAAATAAAACAATTAAAATACATTTAAATG
>ML824411.1:82260-100539 GCA_009831015.1 Picea engelmannii | reverse complement strand
TCACTATTTAAAACTGCAAAGACTAAGTTCAAGTTTGGGTGTTGTTACAAGGCTTACTTTTGCAGCCTTTGATGTTTTCTTGCTCTAAACAATCTTAAGTAACAAACCGATGCTTTAAAGGATTCAACGACCTCGTACAACTGCTAAATTTTTCCTTCTTTCATGACTTTTCAAGGGTTTCTTTAACTATTTAGAATTGTAGAGTTGTTACATCATCGAGTGCTGATGGTTTGAAGTCTCATTTCTTGGAAACATTTTGGTGTTTTCGTGCTCTATACATTCCCTAGAAGCAAATCAATGCATAAAATGTTAAAATGAGCTCATTAAGAGCTAAAACTTTACCTCTCTTTACATTTGATGCTAATAGTGTATGCTTAAAAAACTTTACACTCAACATGTCTTTTGATGGTTTGAATTTTCATTTGATGTTGGCCTAGATGTTTGGTTAAAGAACACTAAAATATTTTCATTTTATGTGGAGGAGTAACCCATAGTAGTTCATATATTGAAGGCTTTGTTTAACATCATTCTCTCTGCAATACTTGGCATAAAATTCATGAAAAAGGTTCATTGTGGTAATGGTATAATATTGCAATTTGCTCATTAAACTTTGTTGTTTGATATATCACTACTGGTGCACTTTCATTTACTATTGCATTACTTAGTCTATATATTTCTTTTACAACATCTAATGCTTGGTTATATTCAATTTATGGACACATGATTGGGATTTTTCTATGATAATACTCGTTGCACCACTGCCCCACATAACTAAGAAAATTTATTTGATTAGTTATTGCGTTGTCCTTATGGTACATGTTTGAATGATCTAAAGTGATTCATGGTTTGATAAGAGCCCACAATTTCCCTTGTGCAATTTCATTGGTTAATGTTGGCATTTATTTTTTGGATGGGTAATGGTGAATGGTACATTGCTTTGTTACAATAACTAAGTTAAATGCAAATACACTTTATATTCCAAGCACTTTTATTTGAACATTTTTATCTAAGTTATATTTACTTTGATCTCATCATCAATTAATCTTCTTGGCATCTCTTCTCTCATACTTGATGTGATTTACCCTTAAGATAAGATAGAAACTCTTGGTCAAACCAAGTATTAAAACTTCCCCTTTTAGATACAATGATAGGACTTAGTCTTGACCCCTTAAGAATACCCTCCTTAGGTGAGAAACCCCAACTTTAAAGTGAAGAGTTAAGGACACTGAGGTGATAGTGGGTGGCTTCCCTAGTCTTTGTCCCAAGCTATCCTTTGCAAGGTGGGGATTTCCCTTAGGAAGAGTTTGAGTGGTAATAATTCCCACATGGAAGACATGCCTTTCGAAATGAACTTGTGAGGGGGCATTGTGGTTCTGAAGGATACCAAAGGGATTATAAATCAATGCCATTCAACAAGCATATATTGCTTAAACCAAGCCAACTACATTTACACGATTTTATGCTAAAGTCGATTCACCTTTAATATTAGGAAGACATCCAAGCAACACATGTTTGTGGCATAAATCCATGTTGACAATTTGGCTATTGAGTGAATTTATATAAACTTATTACAAGAGAACAATTGTTTAAAAAAATAAACAACGATGCTTAGAAGAAGTGTCCATTCACAATATTGGAAGAATACTATCTCAAGGACAAGGTAAAGAAGACTCTAAGTCCTTCATTTACGAATCATTCATGCCATTTTATAGCACACCTCCTCTTCAATCTTAGTCTTGAATTACCTTACAACAATTTTACACCTCTGGCTTCTTCTCGACCCATATCTCAACTGTCTTGTGTTAATTGATTTCACCTTGCAATGACCCTCCTCCCATCCTCAGTTGCCTCCCAACAAAAAAAATTATTTCAAAGGCTTGGTGTATACTCTTGTAAAAGGCTAAGAGACTATGTTATGATTAGAAAAGGAACCAAAAATGGTTTCAATAGAGACCAACACAACCACATAAGCCAATGCCTTTCCTTTTCATGATGTGAATATTCTCGTTTTAATGGGTTCTACAATTTCAATCATTCTACAACATCCACTAATAATTCTCAAAGGACCACCACCCATTGTCTGCCATGTTTAGATCATGAATTGCATGTGTTTTTTCTATGCTTGAATTATTGACTTGCACCACTTTCACTACACTAAGAACACCTTTATGATATTTCGGGTCCTCTCACTTTGCGGGCAAAATTTTCACATTTTTGTTTGCAAACTCTACCACCCACATTTTCTTTCATAACCTATTGTGCCTCTTCAATGTGGTTTTTTTGAGTCTGCATACTATCCCCATTATCTACAAATAAATACATTCCAATGCAGGGCCACCAAAATCCCACAAGAATATTATGAACAATTCAACAAAAGTGGAAGGTGGGTAGTATAAGAATGTGCTCTCCTTATTGTGATAATAATGATACATTGTCTGTGATTGTTTCATACGATCATGCATTGGTAGCATAATTAGAAAATTCATTAACTTTTCTTAGGGGGATTGAACTCTCGAGTCTCTAGCTTAACAATGTCATTGCAACAATGTGTCAATTACTCCATGCAACTACAATTATTGATTAAAACCATTGTTTGGTTGATTAATGTTTCACATGCATGAAGTACCCTAAAAAAATATAAATATCCCTTCTATATTGGAGTTCCTAGGTAGAACACATACACGAGTTACTTAATTGTTGAATGGAGCTACATTCAGAAGGTTTTATTAGTTTATGATACAAATACTATTGCATATATAAGGTGACTTCTAGTTAATAAGGAGTGCCTTGTGTTATCCCCATTTCCTAGGGATAACTAAGGAGATGATGTCTCGAGGCCCTCAGGTTGCAGACATGGATTACTAAGAGACAGATGGCTAACATCTTCCACTTGCACAGGCAGAGGCCCACCTCACCACCATAGACCTCAGATTCATCATGATAGTATCTACCACATCAACTTGCTTCCGAAAGACATTGGGTCTTTCTCCATGAGGTACAATGCATGTATTATGGTAAGTGTCATTTCAATACTTGAGGCATTTGAGTCCATTGCATTTAAAAGTTGCTTTTGATTATATAACGTTTGCTTGGAAGTCATGCTCTTTGCCTTATTTCACCTTGGTGGTTGACATTGCACAGTAATAAGTGGTTACCCTTAGGGACATGTTTACTAATGGGGGGTCCCATTGACAAGTCATCATGCCATTCCCGATCATACTTACCACTTTCCACAATTCATTCCCTCACCTCCTTATCTTTTGGGATTTTCGAGTGTATCGACCCAAGAAGGGATTATCCCTCATTTCAAGGGAAGAAGGGGCTGAAGGCCGAAAGGCTTGTAGCTGGAAAAATATAAAATCCAAACATAACCTTCCAGATGCTCACCCAGGGATTCCAAGTACAATGAAATGTCTCTCATAATAAACTGATAGGACCTGTGAAAAATAAAAAATGCAAAAATACCAAACAAGGTAGAGCATGTATGGATAATGCTTTTCATGCTTAGGTAGAAGTCCCACACATTGTCTTCAACTTGGGGAAGCATTATGTGACTAAGGTAGAGTCAAGGTGGGAAATGTTTTTCATGCTTAGGTAGAAGCCCCACCTTGGCTTCAACCTGGAAACATCTTAAAAGAACAAAAGGAAATAAATGGGCTTGGAAAAAGGATGCATTGACAACGAAGGTGCAACACACCCTCTACAAAGGCACCCACAAGTGAGACACTACAATTCCTTGTATGTTATGAACCCCATGCCCAAAAGTCTTGCCCCCAATCCACTTCATATTCTACACATGGCTCAGAGGGGGGTCCACTAGGGAAACACTCCATGACTTAGGCGATGATTCACCTAATAAATCACTTTGCCGACCGTCCCATCCCTAAAATTGGCAAGTTTCATAGGGTATTTGAGCACTTGTTTAATTTGTCGAGGTGGTTTTTGATGCACATGCTTAGATGATTCTTTTATTGATTTTATTTACTTATCATGATATGTTTTACTTGAGATCCTTGGAGGGTGTATTCATTGTCTTTGGAGAACCTTGCTTGTTGGGCAGATTTGGAGGAATAGGCCTAGCTTGGGCTTCCTTGGGGCATGAAGCGCACAAGATGGATACCATGACCCACACACCGCATGATGATGACAACCTTTGGAGGCTTGAGAGATACCTTGGATGACCTCACTTAGCCCCTGCAAGCCTAACGTTTGGCCTTTGGAGGTCAAAACATCACATTTAGAGGGATTGACATCACCCTAGGGCTAGGGTTTCATGTGGTGGTGTGGTTGACTTGACACTTGGCACATTTTGGATGGAGAGAGGCCTTGGATTGATGGAGGAGACCCTAACACATTAAAGGGAGGCCTTTGGAGGCCCAACATTTCATCTCCAAGCTCAACAATTTGCTAAAAGTGCCAAAATGTTTCCCTAAAGGGGTGACACCATTCTTCTTTTAGGGGTTTCTTATGTGCAAAATCAAATTTTTAATTGTAAAGAGGAAAAGTAAGGGTTGTTGGCCCCTTAAATTGTGGTTTACCCTAAAGTAAATAGGACAAACACGTTTTAGAGGATTTGTATAAATAAGGATCATTTATGTTTCATTTTCATCATAGCTCTCCCATTGTGAGAGGACTACTTGGTTGAAATTTGCGCCCCTCTTAGGAAAATTCACTCTCTCTCTCTCTCTCTTGTGATATGGTTTGGCTATTGTCTTATGGAATGAAGTGGTGCGCTATCTCCTGGAGGCTCTTTCTCTTGCTTAGATGGTGAAAAATACTTGTTAACTAAGGTTTGTCTTGGCATTTTTTGGAATTGGTAAGGAAAATATGCACTTTGTTAGGTTTCTTTATTGTTACATGGTTGTTATTGGCTAGATCCTTGGAGGAGTATAAGTGTTTACAACCTCCACCAAGTCTTATAATTTTTTTTTGTTGAAAAGGCTATTGCAAAGGTTGCTAGGAGGAGTAAAAGGGTTTACACCCTCCTAGAATTTACCTTGTTAGGGTTGCTATCTCAAAGGAGTAAAAGGGCTTACACACCTTGGGATTTGGTAGACCTAACTTAATACAAGAAGACTCCATAACCCATTTGGAAAGACACTAATCTTTATTTGCATTGGAGAAACAAATTGTTTCCATTGGTAAACGTTATTTAAAGAGGTATTGATTTTGTTCAAGTTGGAATCTATTCTTGATTCTTTAAGCCTTCTAAAGCCCCTAGGACGTCTTGATTGGCCTAGTATTCTTGGAGATATAACTAAACAAAAGCTACAACCATTAGGGCTGCAACAAATCACTCTATATCTTCAATTTTAACTTGCATTTTAATCGTTGAAATTTACTTGTAAGCCATTACTATCATTCTACTGCTTATTAGTGAAATTTTTGTCCGATTACTTGCTTATTTTTGTGGTTGAAACTTGTTTTGTAGAAATTTTTTTCTACAACCACTTTTCTATTACAAATATACTCTGAAAACTTCATGCAACATCCCTCTAATACCACTAAAGTTTGTGCTAAAGTATTTAGAACTAATCTACTTCTTTTGTGTTTCATTCCTCAATAAATATTTGATGCTTTTAGTGGTTATATCTGTAGTAGTTAGCTTTGTTCTATGCTGATATATATTATTGTTTACCACAGTAGTTTGGGACAACAAGCTTAACTTGATTTTCCACTTAGTCTTTAGGCTTTCATACTTGTCTTTTCTTGCTTCTCGGGCAAGTACAACTATCTTTGACAGGTACACTACTTCTTGGAAACCTTCCCTCATCAACAAGAGTTCATCCCAAGCATTCCATCTCTCTAAAAATTGACCTATAGGGGCTTCATCTCATTTCCCCCTAGGGTCACCCAGGATCCCCGTTGTGTTGGATTTATCCTTCACTAAAGAGAGGGGAGGGTTTATCTAAGGTGACAATGGGTAGACTCTGCCACAGTTATCACCATCTCATGGATTGGGTCGGGCATTTTCCAGCCTACTATTTGTGCAATAACATTTTGGCGCCGTTTTTGGGGAGGATTTTGAATCCTCTTATGTGTCCCAACGACACTTAGGCAAGATTCCATCCAAAATTCTTTACCACTAGATTTCCTTGTGACTCTGCTTGAAGGACGTTCCCCTTCCACCCTTGATGAGGTCTTTTTGTAGCTCATTTGGTGACTCCACCATCCTAGAATCCACCTTCCTTTAATACTTTTTCCTCGGGGAGATTCAAACCTTCTAAGGTTTATCAAAGAAGGAATCCTCTTGAATCTCCAATTGTCAAAACCCTTTTCCAAGGTACCCTTCCCCTTGTTTCAATGGCTCACCCTTGGGAAAAATACCTCTACAAACCCTTAAACGTGGCCACCATCCCCGGATATCCCAATACCATGCTGAAAGAGTCTCACAAATGGTTTCCAAAGTTCTCAAGGAATAATGTGATCACGACTGATGATCATCTCTATGCCATGGGTCGGGATATGGAAAATGCAAATGTAGAACATGAAGACGTAGCAATGATATTGCTAGCCTCATCACTCACTGAAGATGCCCAAAGATGGTTCAGGGGACTTCCTGACAACCACGAGCACATTATGAAGATTTCGCCAGGTTGTTCAAGAAAACATGGACAACAAAGAAGGATAACAAAATGCTTGTAGCTCAGTTTAGTTAGATAAATAAGAAAGAGAATGAAACAATGAGTGATTTTGACAATATATTTGACAGATTGCACAACCAAATCCCTATGGATCTACATCCTCGATATGGAATAATTCATCTCCTTTACATGAATTCTTTTGATGGGAAATTTTGTTTCATCTTGAAGGATAAGAAGCCCACCAATTTGGCACAAGCCAAAGAGTATAACACAAAAATTGAAAATAATCTTCTTGACTCAAAGGTTGACCCTTTTTAGCATCCTCGTGCCAGGACAAAAGCAAATACCAAGGCTTCTAGTTGTAGTACAACGGATCCAATTTCTCTCTTGACTCAAAAGATAGACTAAATGAGTACTCAGTTTGTCCAAGCTCATAATCAGATCATGGGCTGCTTAACCACCGTGGAAAGAAATCAATCTTCCTTCAGACCTCGGTTTTCCAAATAGTAGAGGGATGCCACAGGTTGGAAGACGAAGCCTCAACACAGAAGAAACACCATGGTGTTCTCCTTGCCAAGAACCTCATGGGGAGGATGAGTGTCCCTGACACGATGAAGACTCCTATGATGGTATAAAATTCATGGACATGATTTGCAACTTCCGAGAAGAACATATTACTCAGGAACATATTGATGAAGTCAGAAAAAGAGGAGTTAGAGAAGGACGACTTAGAGTGTTGAATTAGTTAACATAAGATCAAAGAAAGGAATTGAGAAAAAAAATGAAGTTTTGACATATGCAAGAAGAAACAAGGCTTCAATTCCTCCGCTACAAACTTCCACTCCACTTCAGCCAGAGGTGGGGGCTCCTCTTCCATCTATAGAGAAGATGGTCCCACCACCCCCACCTCCAGTCGGTGAATTTCTTCCAAAACGAACTTCAACAAAAGAGGAGATTCAATTGACTATAGATGTGTCGTCTATGTTTGGAAAGTTAAATATGATAGTCCCTATGACCTAAATGTGCAATATCCCATCTGTGAGAAGAGAAGTCTTGAAGTTATTGAAAGTACTGGCCGAAAAGGAGGACCCTCCAATAATCTTGAATACCATGTATCTTGATCGAAAGAAGGATAATAACCCTCCTTTCTATCAATCCTTGGGGATGAATGGTCTCTGCTTGAACAAATGTATGCTGAACTACAAAGCCTCAACCAATGTGATGTCCTTGAAGGTAATGGAACAACTTGGTTTAAATATGACCCAAACTTATGGAAATTTCTATGGTAGTGATTCCAAAAAGGTCAAAGTTTACGGGCTTTGTGAATATGTTGAAAATTACCTGATTAACTTCCCTCATATCATCCTCATTATGAACATAATAGTGATTGTTGTTCTATATGCTTGTGGAATGCTTCTATCAAGAAGCTGGTGCACTGCTCTTGGGGTTTTTCTCAGTTTGGATCTCACCCACACACGTATTCCCATGGGGGATGACACTTTTGAGATTCTATATACTTGAGAGAGGGTCGAGAAGCATGTGATGGATACCAATAATCTTGACTACAATAGTGGGTGTGATTTTGATGTACCTCACCAAATCATCGAGTATGATCCATGGGACCTGCATTTTGTGTAGTAAGATTGCATAGATACACTACTCCTAAGGAATAATGAGTATAAGGAGAAGCTTGCAAAGTTCCAAGGGAAAGAACTAGGGTCCATCTAGATATTAAAGAAATAATATAAAGAGAAAAAAGAACTTGAGAAATCCATTAAAGATGCAATCAACACATAACCTCCTTCGTACCCTTACATTGAAGATATACCTTAGATCAACTACAGCATAGGAAGTCCTTCATTCATGTGGGATAAAAGGAAGGGAAAGCCTAAAAACGATCATAACGATAACAACTCTTGGCTTGGCCCTTACATCATCAATAAGAAGTCTGAGAAATAGAAGTACTATTTGATAGCCTTGGATGGGAGAACGTTGCTATTGCCAGTAGATGGGTCTCTTCTCCGACCCTACATTAAGGGAAATTGACTTCTTAAAGGCCCAGGCCCCAGGTAAGTAGGTAGGTCATCTTGATTTCTTAGATTTTCATTTTGATTGCTCATGGTAGTTTAACTACACATCATGTTTCATTTTTCTCTACTTGCATATCGCTTTCAACATACTACATATTTAGTTTAGAAATTTTTGAAAAAAGTGCTAAAAAAATTATTTTCTAGATTAGTTGTTAATTTTGAAGTTTTATTTTGATGTATATGGACAAAGGGTGATAGAGCCACCCTAGATCTTACAGTTTTATGTTTTAGTGTAGGAACATGTTCGACTAGGAGATGCTCGAGTTCTCATGCACTCTACGATGAGCACATGTCTCCAAGTAGGAGCCATATGTTATCCCCATTTCCTAGGGATAACCAAGGAGATGATGTCTTGAGGCTCGCTAGTTGCATACATGGAGTATTGAGAGACAAATGGATGACAACGTCCACTCGCACAGACATAGGCCCGCATCACCACCACAAATCTTAGATTCATCACGATGGTATCCGCCACATTGGATTGCATTCGAAAGACATTGGGTCTTGCTCCATGAGGTACAAGCCATGTATTATGGTAAGTGCCATTTCGATATTTGAGGCATTTGAGTCTATTGCATTTAAAAGCTACTTTTGATTATATAACCTCTGCTTGGAAGTTATGCTCTTTTCCATGTTTCACCTTGGTCATTGACATTTCACCCTAGTAAGTGGTCACCCTTAGGGATAGGTTTGCTACTGGGGGGTCCCCTTGACAAGTCATCATTCCATTCTAGATCATACTTACCACTTTCCACAATTTATCCCCTCGTCTCCTTATCTTTTGATATTTTTGGGTGTACTAACCCAAGAAGGGATTGTCCCTCATTTCATGGGAAGAAGAGGCTGAAGGCCCAGAGGGTTGTAGCTGGAAAAAGACAAAATCCAATAATAACCTTCTAGATGCTCATCCATGGATCTCGAGGACAATGAAATGTCTCTCATAAGAAACTGATGGGACCCGTGAAAAATAACAAATGCAAAAATGCCAACCAAGGTAGAGTGTGTCTGGGAAATGTTTTTCATGCTTAGGTAGAAGTCCCACACATTGTCTTGAACTTGGGCAAGCATAATGTGACCATGGTAGAGTCAAGGTGGGCAATGATTTTCATGCTTAGGTAGAAGTCCCACCTTGTCTTCAACCTAGAAACATCTTAAAAGAACAAAAGGCAATAAATGGGCTTGAAAAAAGGATGCATTGAAAATGAAGGTGCGACACACTCTCTACAAAGGCACCCATAAGTGAGACACTATGATCCCTTGTATGTCATAAACCCCATGCCCAAAAGTTTTTCCCACAATTCACTTCATATTCTACACATGGCTTAGATGGGGTTCCACCTGAGAAACACTCCTTGACTTAAGGGATGATTCACCCAATAGGTCACTTTGTCGACCCTCCCATACCTAAACTTGGCAAGTTGCATAGGGTCTTTGAGCACTTGTTTAATTTGATGAGGCGGTTTTTTATGCACATGCTTAGATGACTCTTTTATTGATTTTATTTACTTATCATGATATGTTTGACTTGATATCCTTGGAGGGAGTATTCATTGTCTTTGCAAAACCTTGCTTGGTGGACAATTTTGGAGGAAAAAGCCTAGTTTGGGCTTCATTGGGGCACGAATCCCACAGGATGAATACCATGAACCACACATTGGATGATGATGATAGCCCTTGGAGGCTTGAGAGACACCTTGTATGAACTCACCTAGCCCATGCAAGCCCAATGTTTGGACTTTAGAGTTCAAAACATCAGATTTAGAGGTCTTGACGTCACCCTAGGGATAGGGTTTGATGTGGTTGACTTGACAATTGACACCTTTTGGATGGAGAGAGGCCTTGGATTGATGGAAGAGACCCTATCACATGAGAGGGATGCCTTTGGAGGCCGAACATTTCATCTCCAAGCTCAACGATTTGCTAAAAGTGCCAAAAACGTTGCCCTAAAGTGGTGACGTCATGCTTCTTTTAGGGTTTTCTTATGTGCGGCTTTTTTTTTTTAAATTGTAAAGGGGAAAAGTAAGGGTTGTTGCCCCCTTACTTTTTGTTTTACCCTAAATTTAAGTGGACAAACACTTTTTAGAGTATTTGTATAAATAAGGATCATTTATGTTTCATTTTCATCATAGCTCTCCCATTGTGAGAGGACTACTTGGCTGAAATTTGAGCCCTTCTTGGGAAAATTCACTCTCTCTCTCTCTCTCTCTCTCTCTCTCTCTCTCTCTCTCTCGATATGGTTTGGCTCTTGTCTTATGGAATGAAGTGACGCGCTATATCTTGGAGGTTATTTCTCTTGCTTGGATGGTGAAAAATACTTGGTAACTCAGGGTTGTCTTGGCATTTTTTGGAATTGGTAAGGAAAATCTGCACTTTGTTAGGTTTCTTTCTTGTTCCATGGTTGTTATTGGCTAGATCCTTGGAGGAGTATAAGTGTTTACAACCTCCACCAAGTTTATCATTTTTGTTTGTTGAAAAGGCTATTGCAAAGGTTACTAGGAGGAGTAAAAGGGTTTACACCCTCCTAGAATTTACCTTGTTAGGGTTTCTCTTTCAAGGGAGTAAAAGGGCTTACACCCCTTGAGATTTAGTATACCTAACTTAATACAAGAAGACTTCATAGCCCATTTGGCAAGACACTAATATTTATTTGCATTGTAGAAATAAATTATTTGCATTGGTAAATGAGATTTAGAGAGGTATTGATTTTGTTCAAGTTGGAATCTATTTTTTGATGCTTTAAGCTTTCTAAATCCCCTAGGGCGTCTTGATTGTCCTAGTATTATTGGAGCTATAACTAAAGAAAAGTTGTGGCAATTAGGGCTGCAACAAATTACTCTATATCTTCAATTTTAACTTGCATTTCAACCATGGAAATTTGCTTGTAAGTCATTACTATCATTCTAGTACTTATTAGTGAACATTTTGTTAGATTACTTGCTTATTTTCATGGTTGAAACTTGTTGTTGTAGCTAATATTTTCTATAGCCACTTGGCTGTTACAAATATACTTTGAAAAATTCATGCAACAACCCTCTAATGCCACTAAAGTTTGTGCTAAAGTATTGGGAACTAATCTACTTGTTTTGTGCTTCATTCCTCAATAAATTTTTTATGCTTTGAGAGGTTATATCTGCAGTAGTTAGCTTTGTTCCTTGCTGATATATATTCTTTTTTACTTCAATAGTTTGGGACGACAAGATTAACTTGCTTGTCCACTTAATATTTAGGCTTTCATACTTGTCTTTTCTTATGTCTTGTGTAGTTACAACTATCTTCAGCAGGTACACTACTTCTTGGCAACCTTCCCTCATCAACAAGACTTCATCCCAAGCCTTCCATCCCTCTACAACTTTACCTATAAGGGATTTACTTCCATAACCTCATTTTCCATCTCATTTCCCCCTAGGGTCACTCAAGATTCCCCCCTTGTGTTGGATTTATCCTTCACTAAAGCGAGGGGATGGTTTATCTGAGGTGACAATGGGTAGACTTTCCCACAATTATCGCCATCTTGTGGATTGGATCAAGCTTTTCCCAACCTAGAATTTGTGTGATAACACCTTGCAAGCATACAATATCATGATTTTGATCTACACCTAGTGCTTAAGTTATATGCTATAGTAAACATATTCTTCGCATTGTTAACATCATCTATTAAATGTTTATCTGTATAATATACTCTAATATTAAGTGTTCATCTTAGTCTTGGTTCTAATATATTCACAATAATGTACTCAAATCTTGATTCTAATATACTCACACTAGTATTGAAACAACCAAAAGTATGACAAAAGGAATCTAGTCAATGGGAGATATGTTTGTATATTTTTCTTTCAGTTGAATGTTGTAGCAATTTAGATGTTGTCCAATGGCGTGTCTTTCTGAAGCCAAACTATATGTGGTTGTGATAAAAAGTACATGTCATTGCAAAATGTCAAGAAGTCTTTAACAAGGGCACATTAATTATTACAAGGGAGGTGTTGGAGTTGCCTTTTACAAGTGTTGAAATGTAATTCTTGAAATCAAAAGTTTACCCCAACATGTGAAGTGGCGATGGCCATTATAGTCCTAAGTCACCGTCACTTAACCGTTAAGCAAGTCTATCACTTTTATTACCTCGCGCTATCGCGCTTCGAGAGTTACAAGTCGCAAGGCTTTAAAACTCCGATATGCGAAGTCGCGAAACGGTTTTAAAAAGTTCACCCAGGTTGGTGTCAGGGGTAAGTCACTTTAAACCCTAGTTAAGCACTGTCGGGGTTTCGCGACTCGGTGATCGCTCTCCAAAAAAACTATACTTTCATAGCCCCGAGTCACGAAGTCGCGATTTTTATTAATTAACCATGGGTTATTTAAGAGCTTAAGTCAAATTATGTTTTTTTAACTAAATCACATCATTGTGATTTCGGGTTTTGAGGCCTCAAAGGGTAGGAGTGATTTCTCCCGATACGACGAACGCCGAAAAGGGGAAATTAAATACTAAAACAAACTTAATTAAAGGGGCTAAGAAAGATTAATCGATGCATTAATGAAAACTTTAATATGCACTGTTCGCGGAGTAATTTTAAATGATTTTTGAGCTGATTCGTGCTATGACTCATCAAACAATTATGGCATTTATTTGGACTACGACGAGGTGACAGATAGTAGGATCTCAATTTTACTGCTAAATATTTCTTTAAGCGATTCGACCATTTGGTTCGCAAGGACACCATGGTTTTAAATGACTAAGATAAGGGGTTTGTTTCATTATTTCAATTTTATTTCTATTTTGCGCGCAGAGCTTTTTTCATCAGGATAACTTCTGTCTGTATTTACAATTCTTACTACAGGTGATCTGCGTACATAATTCTCTTTCATGGCTCCATGAAAGGCGTTCAATGCGGCTGCCGAAAGTTCAGGTCAGGGCTCCGATGTTGTTTCCGATACTTCACCCCGAAGTATTAATATTGTCAAAACCTGGACATACATCTCCGACATTCTTCAGTCTGAATCAGTGAATTGTTTAGATGATTCCAGCGATAATGAGAAGGATGAATTGGCCACCAGATACAAAATCATCATTCAGGCAGAAATGCACAAAATAACGGCAAGACCACGACTCCTCCCCTATTATGATATGATCAGATGGGCACTAGACCATGTGGATATCCCGACCAGAACTGTCATCAATGAGCAGAAGGTGACGATTGGGACTTTTAGACCAAAACATTTGCAGGCAATGTATCAGCTGTCACCCACACCAAACTTCACGTACAATGCCAAATTTCTGGAAGTTTTCAAGGAGAAGGAATGCGAGCAATATGGCAGAAACTTGTCCGATCTGATCAGGAATTGGGTTTCGCACTCCGCAAAATTTAGGCCAGATTCTAATGGAATTTATTCAGTCTCCACCTTAGAGCCACCATTCATGTATAGCAATGATGGCCCGTAGGTTGTATGGGAGGGAGGACACCACACATTTTTTTCTCTTGTGGGTGCATTTGATTTATACAGTCCCTGAAGGTCATTCTTTCGACTGGGCCAAACTGTTGTCGGATAGTTTAACTAGTCGAATTACTAAATATCGAGTGCAGAAGGTGAGTGGGAAAGCAACTTCATTTTTCATGTCCGCCTACATCATGGACGCCATTTGTTTCATGACGCCTTTCCCTCTAATGAGCTGGAGCTGGACTCCATCTAGTACATAGCTCATCCATGTCTACCACTCGAAGCTTTGGGAGGATAAGGCCAAAGAATTCATCTACGAGATCTTCAACTGGGTAATGGTGCCACTGCATGTCGCCATTTTTTGCCAACCACCTCCCAGGATATTAGATAGCGTTGTGACCAGCCTAAGCAGCGTAGAAGAGATTGGTATCTAGAGGTGAAATTTTCGTATATCAGGGTTTTCGACACCTCTATCCCTACATATGCCCTCCCGCTATTCCTGCTAGATAAGATATTGTGCCGTGAGATCGCCAGACAGTCTGTGCTCGGCGAGATAAGTAAGGAGCTCAAACGAGTATCAAAAAAGGTATGGCCTCCCTTCCCTATTCGTATCGGTGCATATTCCTTGTTAGATTTTGGCCACGCCAAAGCCGAGGCTACGGCCTTGGAAGAAATGAAGCTGGTAGACATTGAGTTTAAGAAGCATGAACCTACTAAGGTTGTGAGAAATCACCTGGAAAGTTGCGGCCTGAAGAGTTATGAACACGAGGATTCCTCGCATGACGAAATATTCTGGGGCGTGAGGTCCTTCACGGAAGTCCTAAGTCGGATTCAAGCCTTGCCACTTGGAGACATGGCCAAATTTTTGAAATTTTGGGAACACCGACAGAGTTGTCTCCCCCATATTTTACATGGAGAAGCCCTAGAGCTTCCAGTTACAAAGCAGACGGAAGCCAAAGGTGTAAAGGACTCAAGTCCTAGTAGGGAGAAGGACCAAGGGAAAACCAGGGAGGCTGGAACCTCAGAGATAGGAGCCGAAGTCCCCTAGAAGCAGGAAGGAAACCCTGAAAAGGGCGTGCCAGGCAAGTAGGCCCAAGGCCAACCAGAGATACCTTTGCAGGGATTGGGTGACTCACTTTCACTCGCGCCAAACGAGCCACTTACATAAGTCACCCCGAAACAAACATCCAAGCAAATCGACAGTCTAATTTCTATTGTCACACCCTTGCAGTTCACAAAGGGGAATCCTGATGAGGGATGGATTTTCAATGAAGAACTACTGCCTATTTTTGTAGAGGATCTGCCTCCCAATGAATTTTTCTTTGACAAGAAAATAAAGGCTGTGGTAAGGCAAGGATTTTATCAAAAAGAGGGCGTAGTAGCTAAAAAATTTAAAATCACGACAGATGGGAAGGCCGCGAAAGAGGAAAAATTTGTAGAGGAGATAGCTGGGACGCTAAGGGCTTATGCTACAGCCAATTAGTACTCAGTTGGGACTTTGACGGCCCAATTGAAATGAAATAACCTCCTGATCAGTAAATTGGAATCTAAGGTAGCTACTGCCGAAGCGAATGTCAGGGACGAGGTGAGCAAGAGCCTTGAGGAAGCCTGAACAACCGATCTGCGTGAAATGGAGAAGCTCAGGTCTGACCTCGAGCAGGTGCGCCAGTCAGTGAAAACTAGCCAAACACAGGTAAGCCAACAGGGGCAACAAATTATAGAGTTGCAGTCGAAATTGGAGGTGGCTGAGAAACATGTTGTAGACATAAAAATGTTTAGATTGCAGGCTGCCGAAATCTGACAAGGTACTTACGGCTCAACAAAACTTGTTGGAAAAGGTGAGAACCATTCAGAACCATTTCCGGATGATAGAGCAAATATTAGAGAACATTTCTTCGAAAGAAAGAGAAGCTGGGGCAACACGGGTCGCTTTCCAAGACGTTGTTATAGCTACAACGAAGATAGAGACGGTCAGTACCTTAAAATTATCCATCGCGGAACAAACCAGAAGTAATATCCTGCTGAAGGTCTGGGAGCAGAACATATCGAAAAGTAGGGGGAGAGCTAACGAAGTAAAGATTTTTTGTGAGGAAACGTTCTCTTTAATAAGTAAAGGTTTGCTAGATCTTGATAAGGAGAGAAGTGCTGGGACACTGGGAAAAATCAATGTAGCTAAACATCTGTTGGAAATCAAAGAAAACATGGAGGAGCAGCAAGTTGAGATATCCCAGATCAGCCAGGTTGATATGACCCAAATGGACAAATGGCTAGTACAACCAAGTTTACAATTATGCTTCATCATCGCAGAGGATCGACAAGTGGGAAAGAGTTTACCACAACTAGCGAAGAATTGTTACACTCTTGAAGCGAGCGACCAAGCAGAGCTTTCCAGGTTGATAGCTCAGTTGGTGGAGAGGTGCATCACTTGCACCAAGCAGGCGAAAGGGCAGGCTTCTGGTGTCAAATAATGACATATGTTTGCCTTTTCTATTTTTAGAATCCAAAGAGTAAAGAAAGGAAGGTGCTCTGCCTGCAGGAAGGAGGACAAAGACAAAGACATGAAACACATAAATTTCCCATTTTGTAACCGAAAACTTTTGGAACGATTGAGATTCTAGCGTTTAGAAGTTTGTATACATATGCATTTTGAAGTGAGAATAAAGGGATGGACCTTTGTTGGCCGATTGTAATAGAGACTTTCTTTCTTTGAAAATTAATACAAAGCAATCCGAAGATTCCTGATTCCGTGAAGACTGAGTTATGAGTTTTGTTTTCTTTGTTATCTTATATTAAGTTTCATTTCTCATATAATTTTCTGATGAATGCTTAGCTACAATTTAGTTCAACTTCTATTGTGGTGACCAACTTTTAGTCATCTAATCGCTTGTAGTTTTTCCTCTGTACCGACTATCAGCAGGTACAAGACATGTGAAATTTTTAGATCTCTATATTTGATGCTTCGTCTAATTACTTCTTGCCTTTTTCTTCTTCTGTTTACAGGGCGAGATTCTCCCTTGATAGGAGCCTCGCATTGTCAACTTCTTAATGTTTTCTCACATTTCATACATGATTCTTTAAAAAGTTAACTCAGTTACGGGAGAAGGCCTTTATTTTTTGTTCTATCTTTAACATTGGATTTCAAAAGCTCTCTTTTATATGGTTAAAGAAAAAATTTAAGTGGCATTTTAAACCTCAAACTTTCTTTTCATTTTCTATTCCTCCATGACTATTCCCTTTGCAAGAAAACCCAACATTGAACTCGGCCTATCAGATCAAACCAACATCGCTTTGAACCCATTTGACACCATACTTAAAATCGCCATCACCCGGGTTGAACTTGAACATTCATGGGCCACAATTGAACGGGATATCAACATCCAGGAACGTTTGGAAGCGAGACAGAGACAACTTAGAAATCAGCCTTAGCTTCCCTTTTCCCGAGGGTTGATTTTTTCCCCTTTTTATCTTTTACTCACTTTCGGATGCCTAGACCCTATACTTTTTGGCCTTAAGTACAGACTCTGGAACAACATCTTTCTGGCGCCGTTGCCGGGGATTGAAGTTATGAAACCTTTTCCTCGGGAGAATGACATTTTTGCAAGTTTCTACTCTTTGATGGTGAACAAAGGGTGAACACCTTATAAAGGCTTTTTCTTTTATCATTCACTTGGCGACTCCATGCTTAAGTAAGCTAGCATTCGGTTGAAGGAACACCAGAGGTTCCCTTAAGCCAACCACTGCGGTCTACCATCTTAGGCACACACAACCCAAAGATAAGATTCCTTTTGAACCTCTAACTTCACACAAACCCCCGCCTAAAACCCTCAACCCAAATTTAGCTCTCCCTGAACTCAAAAACGAAATTCCTCTGACCACTTCTGGCGTACACAAAGGTGAAAATCCCTCAGTAATTTTAACAACGAGCGATATCCCTCCAACTCTTCAGTTAGATTTCTCGATCTCGCAAAGTCTCGAAGAGTATACCATACACTCAGATTCCACGCCCGTGGGTTCCACTGATTACATCTCTTGCAAATTTGAGGAACCAAGCCCTCACATCCCTTTTCCCCCTTCTTCAGTTTTCTCGTCTCTCGAAAAAGCTAAAGATTCGCTTTTAGTGTTCCAGAACCCTCTGTATAACGCACTGTTTTCTTATGCAATAGTATCGATGGTGGCCG
>ML824411.1:65512-82227 GCA_009831015.1 Picea engelmannii | reverse complement strand
GGGGGGGGGGGGGGGGGGGGGGGGCAAGGGCCGCCCCCGCCTCCCAGGGTTTTCACTAAAGCAGCTGCCAGATATGCGCCTCTGGTCCTGCCTGTCCCTCTTCATGACCTCCCTGAAAACTACATGTAAAACTTACCTAAATTTACAGGGAAGGGGACCTGACCGCGACAAAACATATAAATTTCTTTGATCAGTTCGCAAATATCCTAGGTCTCGAACACGAAGACATATATTCGAGGTTATTTGTTCAGACCTTCGAAGGACATGTATGAACCTGGTTTCGAAGTCTACCCGCAGGTTTGATATTATCCTATGATGCCCTAAAAGACATTTTTCTTAGACAATGGGGCGAAAGAAAAGACCATTTGTACTATTTGATCGAGTTCGGGTCTTTAAGAAAAAAAAATTCAGAAATTGTTATGGAATTCATTCAAAGGTTTAACATGTTATATAATAAAATCACAATCGAGGTTAAACCATCCCAACCCGCAGCCAAAGTAACCTTTGCGGGAGCCTTCAAACCCGATTTCACACTTCTGTTGAGAGAAAGGAGAGGGGCTACCCTGACCCGAATGCAAGATGATGCCGTAGAGATTGAATCTAACATGATGACTTTTGGCAAATTAAAAACAAAAGTAGAAATGGGAAACCGAGAAACCAAACGTTTTAGGGAACAAGCAGGACCCTCAGGGCCTAGTAGATCGTAAGATGATAAAATGGATGACATGGACATGATAATTAAAGAGTTATCAAATAAGATTTCCAGAATGGAGCTAGATCAATCCAAGGTAGATCCTTTCGTTAAGAGGGAATTCAGAAGAAACCCCAACCCTTAAAATCAACAAAGACAGATTAAAAATGAAGACCAGAAAATTCAAACTCCTTTAAAAAATGAAAATTTTATAGGAGGAAACGACTTGCAAGATTTCGAGGATCTAGAAGAAGACGTGACAAATTTGGGTGACGACTGCACATAGCCTTATTTAACTAAAGAAGTTTACGAGAAGTCCTTGGACACTCAACAACCGTCAAATAAAGATGATGACATAAACAACACTGATGTTTCTGTCTATCAAGAAGTGACCGATCCTATAATGGCTGAGGTCCAACCTAAGTACAACCTGAGGCCTAGAAACAAACCCGCGTCGACTCCTCAACCCAAGAAAATTCTCCCAAGAGGTGAAATATACGAGCCCGCCCCAAAGGAGACCGAGATACATAATAGCAAAATAAAAGGGGTAGATTCACGGAATCCCAAAGTAAAAGAGGCTGAGACCAAAGAAAAAGAAATTAAGACAACTGAAACACATATACCGGTAAATAAACTCACAGGAAATAAATCATCACAAACAAATAAGTTGGAAAAGAAGGAGTCTGAGGTTTCAACCAGAGAAATGGACAAAGGTAGTGGAGGTTTCGGCCTTGAAAATGAGATAAATAAGATCAAAATACCAATCCCTCTGGTCAAATTAGCAAAGAATCCTGTGTATCGAAAGTAGATAACCAAAATGGTAGGTTTTTTAGATCCAGAAAGTCACTCTGACATGATAAATTTGGAAGATGATAAGCCTAATATCACTTTTGGTCCACATTTTGAGGGTGCCAAAGACACCGTCGCTCCCTTCTACATTACCCTAAATGTGCATGATCGACTGCTGCATAACTGCATGCTAGATTATGGAGCCTCACATAATGTAATGCTCAAGTCTATTATGGATAGACTGGGCCTCGAGATCACCAGGCCTTATGGAGACCTCTACTCTTTCGATTCAAGGAGAGTTAAGTGCATGGGTATGATAAAAGATTTAGTAGTCACTCTTGCACAGGTTCCGGTGAAAAGCGCCCTGATGGATGTAGTTATCGCCGATATACCTCCGAATTATGGCTTGCTACTATCTAGGTCGTGGGGAGCCAAACTTGGGGGGTCTCTTCAACTAGACATGACCTACGCCACAATTCCTGTGTTTGGTGGGCAATTTACTCGGTTATATAGGGAAACAAAGCTATCATACACAGTGAGCGACCCGTAGAATCCTAACAATTATCCTGTTTATGTTGCCGATCAAGATCTAGGGAATTGTATTTTGTCTTTTGATGATGGTGTAAATAGCTGTACATAAGACAATTACATAAATGAAAATGAATTAGGAAAGATAGACGAAAATATGTATAGCATCGGAATTTGGAAAATGTTTTTTGACGGTGCCTTGTCATATGAAGGAGCAGGTGTAGGAGTATTGTTTGTAGCACCTGAAAATGAATTTGTGATTCCTTTCTCTTACAGGCTTCAATGGGATATAGACTACACCAATAACGTATGTGAGTATGAGGCCCTAGTCTTAGGGTTGGAAGCTGCCAGGAAGCTGAACATAAAAAACTTGGAAGTATACGGAGACGCAAAGTTGATAGTGAAGCAGATAAATCAACAATACTAGGCCAAACACCCAAGATTGAGATCTTACAAGAATTGCACCTGGAATTTAATAGAAAATTTCTTCTCGTCGGTAAATGTTCATTTCATCCCACGCGCTGAAAACCTGCAAGCCGATTCATTAGCCAAAGCAGCCTCAATGTTTGCCCCCCCTACATCTTTCAAACTAAGGTACCACATAGAGGTGAGGAACATACCTTCCATACCAAACAACATCCAACACTGACAAGTGTTTGAGGATGATGAACAAATCAAGAAGTTCCTAGAAATGGTGGATGACTTCGCCGAAACTCACATTGACCAAGAAAACCAAAATGACCACACATGGATCATGCAAGAGGGAGAGGATCCTCAGGGGTTCCAGGAAATGATCGCTAATCATTGCATGTTAGTTTTAAAGAACAATCAGATTCCAAAGGGACTAATCCCTCTAGAGAGACTGTTCGACCAAAATGATATGCCCTTTACATCGGCTTTGCAACCCCAACCTGAAGAGGTTGAAGACTGCGACATAGGGACCGAAGAGGAGCCTAGGATAGTAAAAATATCAAAGTACCTTCCTCCCGAGGTAAAAATCAAGTATAAAGACTTACTCGGGCGGTATAAAGACGTTTTCGCTTGGTCATACGAAGAGCTGAGAACCTATGACACCGCTGTGATTGAACACAAGATACCCCTAAAGCCTGGTGTCAAACCTTTCCAACAAAAACTCAGACAAATCAATCCTATTTTATTGCTTGTGGTCGAAAGGGAAGTAAAAAAACTCCTGGACGCAAAAATAATCGTACCACTGAGATACTCTGACTGGGTAGAAAACCTGGTCCTGGTTAGAAAGAAAAGTGGGGAGATCAAATAGTGTGTGTATTTTATAAATCTAAATAAATCCTACCTCAGAGATAATTACCCCCTACCCAAAATGGATCACATTTTAGAAAAAGTAGTTGGGGCAAATAGGATGTCGATGATCGACGATTTTTCCAGGTACAATCAAATTGCTGTCAATGAGCACGATAAAGAAAAAACAACCTTCACCACAGCTTGGGATACATTTATGTATGACAAGATGCCTTTTGGCCCCCTACCCAAAATGGATCACATTTTAGAAAAAGTAGTTGGGGCAAATAGGATGTCGATGATCGACGGGTTTTCCGGGTACAATCAAATTGCTGTCAACAAGCACGATAAAGAAAAAACAACCTTCACCACCCCTTGGGGTACATTTATGTATGACAATATGCCTTTTGGTTTAATGAATGTAGGTGGTACTTTCCAATGTGCTATGGATATCACTTTCATCGGCGAAAGGGACAAATTTGTGGTTATCTATCTTGATGATCTGACCGTTTTTTCTAAATCCGATGAATATCATCTGATACATCTCAAGCAGACGTTTGAGAAATGCCGCAGGTTTGGTTTGTCTTTAAACCCCAAAAAGTCTCACTTTGCTATGCAAGAAGGTAAACTCTTGGGCCATATTGTGTCTCGAGATGGAATTAAAATTGATCTTAAAAGAGTTGAAGCTATAGACACAATAAATATCCCTAGGAATGTAAAAGAGATTCAATCATTCTTAGGAAAAATAATTTTTTTGAGGAGATTTATCCCAAACTTTGCTGAAATCGTGAAGTTGATCACAGATATGCTAAAGAAGAACAACAAAGTGAAATGGACAACAGAAGCCAAAACATCGTTTGCACGCATCAAGAAGGTTATAGGTGAGGCACCCGTACTGGCAAGCCCTGATTATCTGAAAGATTTTTTTATTTTCTCGTTCGCCTCCGAACACACACTTGCCGCGATATTCCTCCAGAAAAATGAAGAAGGTTTCGAGCAACCAATATCCTTTTTTAGCAAAAGTCCTAGAGACGCTGAACCCAGATACAATATAATGGAAAAGAAAGCATATTATATGGTGAAGGCATTAAATAATTTCATAACCTACATGCTACATTCCAAGGTAATTGCGTATGTACCCACCAGTTCCGTAAAAGACATTTTGGTTCAGTCCGACAGTGATGGAAAAAGGGAACGGTGGATTGCTAAAATTCAAGAATTTGATCTGGAGATAAAACCGATGAGACTAGTAAAAGGAAAAGGTTTGGCTAAGCTCTTAACTGAATCAAATTTTAGAGCCCTCAGAATAAATGGCCTACGGGGATGCGAAGAGTGCGTGGACATGAACGAGCTCGAGGAACAAATAACTGCAATCAGAATCGAAGAGAAGTTTGCCTCATTAGATTGGTATAAAGACATAGTGTCCTACCTGCTGACTTTGAAATGCCTGAGCGACCTATCCCCATCTAAAGCCAGGACATTGAAGCTGCATGCGATGAAGTACTGTATATCCAAAAACCAATTGTATTGGAAGGACCCACTAGGCTTCCTGTTGGTTTGTTTAATTGAATCATAAATAGAGAAGGTTGTAAACAAATTTCACGAAGGAGTGTGCGGAGGACATCACGCTTGGAGGGAAACGACTTATAAGATCCTGAGGGCAGGATATTATTGGCTCAAACTTTTCTCAGACGTCAACACCAAAGTCAGAGCCTATCACCCTTTCCAATTGTTTACAGGCAAGCACAAACTCCCAACGCTACCATTGGTTTCGGTCAAAACAGAAGCCCCCATTCAATAATGGGGATTAGATTTTATAGGCGAAATTAACCGTCATTCCAGCACTCAACATAAATGGATCCTGACTACTACAGATTACTTCACCAAATGGGTGGAGGCTATTCCAACTAGAAAGGCAACGAATTTGGTGGTAATGGATTTCCTAGAAGAAAACATTTTGTTTAGATTCAACTGCCCTCGAAAGATAGTCACATATAACGCCCAGGCATTTAAATCCATGGCTATGGTCAGCTTTTTCCAAAAGTATAATATAGTCCTCGGTCATTCCATGACATATTAACCCCAAAGAAATGGGCTAGCTGAGTCTTCAAACAAGAGTCTAATCACTATAATTAACAAAGTGTTGGGCGAAAACAAAAAATCTTGGCATGTGCATTTGAGATACGCTTTGTGGGTGAATCAGATAGGTACAAAAAAATCTATCGGCACTTCTCCTTTCCAAATAGTATACGGGACCGACACAGTATTACCTATAAACCTAGCGCTTCCCGTAATGAAACTTTGGCAAGATGAGAAAGAAGAACCAAATCATGTCACGAGAAGAATAAACCAACCGATTGAAGTTCAACAACACAGGGATGAAGTGGACGAAAGGCTACAGAAATACCAATACAACATGAAAGCGTTATTCGATCGTAAGGCCAAGGATAGAGAATTTCTCCCCGGTGATTTGGTTTTGAAATGGGATGCTAGGAAGGAAGACTTGACAAAACATGGTAAATTTGATCATATCTGGTACAGACCTTTCAAAGTCACAGCTCCTGAAGGGAAAAATTCGTTTCTATTAGAGAATTTGGATGGTAAAATCCTCAACGCCCCTATCAACGGGCGTTATTTAAAACACTATATGCAATAAATGGTTTCCAAAATTTCCATTGTATATACCAATTTGTGTTTTCTTTTTTATTTTAGAATTTTTCTTTGGTAAGTCTACTTTCATCACAAATAAAATAGGTAAGTGTTTTTTCTAGAAGTAGAGATACAAAATTTTTAATGCATTCAGTTCTTTTAAAACCTTGATACTCTCCGTGTTGTTCCCTTACAGGATCCCGACTTGCAGCACAAACGAGAGAAAGGAATAAACAGACGATCATATATTGGAGAATAAATTCGATGAAAACAGGTGATAGAAAATATTTTAGAAGAGAATGAAGTGGTAAGGCAAAGGTACGAATTCCAAAGAGGTCTGTATTTCAAACGAAGGTCTCTAAAGTGTCGTGATGGTCTCATAAGTATGATATGGCATTAAAAGAACGAGTTCTTACTCTGGGTCCTAAGAGTTTCACTTAGATAAAGATAAGAGGTAATTAAAATAAGCAGAAAGAGTAAAGTGTCTTAGACAAAAGGTTCCAAGAGTCGAGTTTAATCCATGACCCCTGTTTTTCGAATTCCAGACCTTTCTTCGTCGCCCTTTTTCTGTCCTTGGATTTACCTTCTTAGAAAACCAAGCACCTTTCCGGGTTTCCTACAGGGGAAGAAGAGGTTACGATTTATCTTTGGAAGCTGGAAAACAGACCTTGGAAAGTAAGCCAGTCCTCATAAACTCCTCAGTTTCCTACTAAACAAAGTTATGCGTAGGTTGATCCTGACTATTCTAGGTTTTTTAACATTCTTCGAAGGATTGAGGCTTGTTCAAAGGAAGACCCCCGGAAGTAATTTTTCCCTTTTTCCCTGTGGGCTAAGGTGTTTTGAAAGTTAAGAGAAGTTTGGTCCCGAGTAATCAAAGCAAGTTGACAAACCTCCACTGTGAATATTACACATATATCATCCCTGGTATGCCTTATACAAACTGATTGCCCCCACTTTGTCTTTTAAAAAGTAAAATATAAGACAGATGGTGAAGGGAAATTCATATTTGATTGCCCCCATCTAGTCCAAGAAGACGATGAAAGGAAATTCATAAATGATTGCCCTCGTCTCAACATTTAAATGCATAATTACGATTCAAAGTGGTGAAAGGAAATTCAGTAAAAAGGGTCAGAGAACTTCACCGGGGTACTGAACAGGCTCGTTGGCAGTGAAACAATATCTGAGATATCTGTAAGGCTATCATACCTAATTTTCACTCTACTCTGGTAACCAGCCTTTTTGAAACCAAATCTGCATCCCAAGTTCAGACAGGATCCCCCCGATTAAAAGCATGAAATTTACTTCATTTGATGCAAGCCAAAATCCACAGGATCTATTGAATTTCTTAGGACTATTTCAATTATCTTAAAGCAGACTTGAATTTAGTATCGAGAAGGAGAAAGTCATCGAAAGGGATGTAGCTGAATTTAGAACGCAATTGAATGTTGAAAAGCTTTTCAGAGGTAAAGACAAAATCTTTTTTTCCCTCTGTATCCCCTTCCTAAAACAAGTTTCACAGAAAGAAACCAATGACTCCATTTACCCAATACAAGCACGTGGTCTACTGTTCTTCCTGTCTCGCAGGAAGACAGGATCCCTAGTTGGAGCTTATGTTGGAGCCACCTTTTACAAGTGTTGAAATGTAATTCTTGAAATCAAAAGTTTACCCCGACATGCGAAGTGGCGATGGCCGTTATAGTCCTAAGTCACCGTCGCTTAACTGTTAAGCAAGTCTATCACTTTTATTACCTCGTGCTATCACGCTTTGGGAGTTACAAGTCGCAAGGTTTTCAAACTTCGATATGCGAAGTCGCGAAACGGTTTTAAAAAGTTAACCCAGGTTGGTGTTAGGGGTAAGTCACTTTAAACCCTAGTTAAGAACTGTTGGGGTTTTGCGACTCAGCGATTGCTCTCCCAAAAAACTATACCTTCGTAGCCCTGAGTCGCGAAGTTACGATTTTTATTAATTAAGCATGGGTTATTTAAGAGCTTAAGTCAGATCACGTTTTTTAAACTAAATCGCATCATTGTGATTTCGAGTTTTGGGGGCTCAAAGGGTAGGAGTGATTTCTTCCGATACGGCGAACGCTGAAAAGGGGAAATTAAAGACTAAAACAAAATTAATTAAAGGGGCTAAGAAGGATTAATCGATGCATCATTGAAAAATTTAATATTCACCGTCTGCGGAGTAAATTTAAATGTTTTTTGCGCTGATTCGTGCTATGACTCGTCAAACAATTATGGCATTTATTTGGACTACGACGAGGTGACAGATAGTAGGATCTCTCTTTTATTGCTAAATCTTTCTTTAAGAGATTTGACCATTTGGTTCGCAAGGACACCAGGGTTTTAAATGACTAAGATAAGGGGTTTGTTTCATTATTTCAATTTTATTTCTATTTTGCGTGCAGAGATTTTTTCATCAGGACAACTTCTGTCTGTATTTACAATTCTTACTACAGGTGATCTGCGTACATAATTCTCTTTCATGGCTCCATGAAAGGCGTTCAAGGTGGCTGTCAAAAGTTCAGGTCAGGGCTCCGATGCTCTTTCCGATACTTCACCCTGAAGTATTAATACTGTCAAAACCTGGACATACATCTCCAACATTCTTCAGTCCGAATCGATGAATTGTTCAGATGATTCCAATGATAATGAGAAGGATGATTTGGCCACCAGATACAAAATCGTCATTCAGGAAGAAATGCACAAAATAGTGGTAAGACCACGGCTCCTCCCCTATTTTTATATGATCAGATGCACGCTAGACCATGTGGATATCCTGACCAAAACTGTCATCAGCGAGCAGAAGGTGACGATTGGGATTTTTAGACCAGAACATTTGCAGACAATGTATCAGCTGTCACCCACACCAAACTTCGTGTAAAATGCCGAATTTATGGAAGGTTTCAAGGAGAAGGAATGCGAACAATATGGCAGAAACTTGTCCAATTTGATCAGGGATTGGGTTTCACACCCCGCAAAATTCAGGGCAGATTCTAATGGAATTTATTCAGTCTCCTCCTTAGAGCCACCATTCAGATATATAACAATGATGGCCTGTAGGTTGTATGGGAGGGAGGACACCAAACATTTTTTTCTCCCATGGGTGCCTTTGATTCATACAGTCGCTGAAGGTCTTTTTTTCAACTGGGCCAAACTGTTGTCGGGTAGTTTAACCAGTCGAATTACCGAATATTGAGCACATAAGGCGAGTGGGAAAGCAACTTCATTTTTCATGTCCGCCTACATCATGGACGCCATTTGTTTCATGACACCTTTCCCTCTAATGAGATGGAGTTGGACTCCATCTAGTACAGAGCTCATCCATGTCTACCACTCAAAGATTTGGGAGGATAAGGCCAAATAATTCATCTACGAGATCTTCAACTGGGTAATGGTGCCACTGCATGTCGCCATTTTTGGCCAGCCGCCTCCCAGGATATCAGATAGTGGTGCGACCAGCCTAAGTAGCATGGCAGATTGGTATCTAGAAGAAAAATGCTCGTATATCAGGGTTTTCGGCGCCTCTGTCCCTCCATATGCCCTCCCACTATTCCTGCCAGATAAGCTATTGTGCCATGAGATCGCCAGACAGTCTGTGCTCGGCGGGATAAGCAAGGAGCTCAAAGGAATATCAAAAGAGGTATGGCCGCCCTTCCCTATTTGTATTAGTGCATATTCCTTGTTATATTTTGGCCATGCCAAAGCCGAGGCCGTGTCTCTGGAAGAAATGAAGCTGGTAGACATTGAGTTTAAGAAGCATGACCCTACTAAGGTTGTGAGCAACCACCTAGCAAGTTGCGGCCTGAAGAGGTATGAACACGAGGATTCCCCGCATGATGAAATATTTCGGGGCGCGAGGTCCTTCGCGGGAGTCCTAAGTCAGATTCAAGCCTTGCCGTCTGGAGACATGGTCAATTTTTTGAAATTTTGGGAACATTGACAGAGTTGTCTCCCCCAGATTTTATAGGGTGAAGCCCCAGAGCTTCCAGTTACAAAGTAGACGGGAGCCAAAGGTGGAAAGGAATCGAGTCCTAGCGGGGAGAAGGACCAAGGGAAAACCAGGGAGGCTGGAACCTCAAAGCTAGGAGCCGAAGTCCCCCAAAAGCAGAAAGGAAACCCTGAAAAGGGCGCGCCAGGCAAGCATGCCCAAGGCCAAGCAGAGATACCTTCACAGGGATCGAGTGACTCACTTTCGCTCGCGCCAAACGAGCCAGTTATAGAAGTCCCCCCGAAACAAACATCCAAGCAAATCGACAATTCGATTTTTATTGTCACACCCTTGCCGTTCACAAAGGGGAATCCTGACGAGGGATGGATTTTCAATGAAGAACTGATGCCTATTTTTGTAGAGGAGCTACCGTTCAACGAATTTTTCTTTGACAAGAAAAGAAAGGTTATGGTAAGGCAAGGATTTTATCAAAAAGAGGGCATAGTAGCTAAAACATTTAAAATCATGACAGATGGGAAGGCTGCGAAAGAGGAAAAATTTGCAGAGGAGATAACCGGGACACTAGGGGCTTATTCTACAGCCAATTAGTACTCAGTTGGGACTTTGACAACCCAGTTGAAATGAAAGAACCTCCTGATCAGTAAATTGGAAGCTAAGGTAGCTACTGTAGAAGCGAATGTCAGGGATGAGGTGAGCAGGATCCTTGAGGAAGCCCGAACAACTGACCTGTGTGAAATCAAGAAGCTCAGGTCCGACCTCGAGCAGGTGTGCTAGTCGGTGCAAACTAGCCAAACACAGGTAAGCCAACAGGGGCAAAAAATTATAGAGTTGCAATCGAAATTGGAGGTGGCTGAGAAACAGGTTGTAAACATAAAAATGTTCAGATCGTAGGCCGTCGAAATCCAACATAAGGTACTTACGGCTCAACAAAACTTGCTGGAAAAGGTGAGAACCATTCAGAACCATTTCCAGATGATAGAGCAAATATTAGAGAACATTTCTTAGAAAGAAAGAGAATCTGGGGCAGCATAGGTCACTTTCCAAGTCGCTGTTATAGCTACAACAAAGATAGAGATGGTCAGCACCTCAAAATTATCCATCGCGGAATAAACCAGAGGTAATATCCGGCTGAAGGTCTGGGAGCAGAACATATCGAAAAGCAGAGGGAGAGCTAACGAAGTAAAGAATTTTTGTGAGGAAACCTTCTCTTTAATAAGTAAAGGTTTGTTAGATCTTGATAAGGAGAGCAGTGCTGGGACACTGGGCAAAATCAGTATAGCTAAACAACTGTTGGACATCAAAGAAAAAATGGAGGAGCAACAAGTGGAGATATCCTAGATCAACTAGGTTGATATGACCCAAATGGACAAATGGCTAGTACAACCAAGTTTACAATTATACTCCATCATCACAAAGGACCGACAAGTGGGAAAGAGTTTACCACAACTGGCGAAGAATTGTTACACTGTTGAAGTGAGCGACCAATCAGAGCCTTCCAGGTTGATAGCCTAGTTGGTGGAGAGGTGCATCACTTGCACCGAGCAGGTGAAAGGGAAGGCTTCTGGTGTCAAATAATGACAGATGTCTGCCTGTTCTATTTTTAGAACCCAAAGAGTAAAGAAAGGAAGGTGCTCTGCCCGCAGGAAGAAGGACAAAGACAAAAAATGAAACACATAAATTTCCCATTTTGTAACCGAAAACTTCTGGAACGATTGAGATTCTAGCGTTTAGAAGTTTGTATAAATATGCATTTTGAAGTGAGAATAAAGGGCTGGACCTTTCTTGTCCGATTGTAATAGAGACTCTATTTTTAGAACCCAAAGAGTAAACAAAGGAAGGTGCTCTGCCCGCAGGAAGGAGGACAAAGACAAAAATTGAAACACATAAATTTCCCATTTTGTAACAGAAAACTTCTAGAACGATTGAGATTCTAGTGTTTAGAAGTTTGTATAAATATGCATTTTGAAGTGAGAATAAAGGGTTGGACCTTTCTTGGCCGATTGTAATAGAGACTTTCTTTCTTTGAAAATTAATACAAATCAATCCGAAGATTCCTGATTATGTGAAGACTGAATTATGAGTTTTGTTTTCTCTATTATCTTATATTAATTTTCATTTCTCATATACTTTTCTGATGAATGCTTAGCTACAGTTTAGTGCAACTTATACTGTGGTGACCAACTTTTAGTCATCTAATCGCTTGTAGTTTTTCCTCTGTACCGGCTATCAGCAGGTACAAGACCTGTGAACTTTTTAGATCTCTATATTTGATGCTTCGTCATATTACTTCTTGCCTTTTTCTTCTTATGTTTATAGGGCAAGATTCTCCCTTGATAGGAGCCTCACATTGTCGACTGCTTAATGTTTTCTCACATTTCATACATGATTCTTTAAAAAGTTAACTCAGTTACGGGAGAAGGCCTTTGGTTTGTGTTCTATCTTTAACATCGTATTTCGAAAGTTCTCTTTTATACGGTTAAATAAAAAATTAAGTGGCATTTTAAACCTCAAACTTTCTTTTCATTTTCTGTTCCTCCATGAGTGTGCCCTTTGCAAGACAACCGAACATTGAACCTGGCCTATCGGATCAAACCAACATCGCTTTGAACCTATTTGACACCATACCTAAAACCGCCATCACCTGGGTCGAACTCGAACGTCCATGGGCCGCAATTGAACGGGATATCAACATCCAAGAGCGTTTGGAAGCGAGACAGAGACAACTTAGAAATCAGCCTTATCTTCTCTTTTCCCGAGGGTTGATTTTTTCCCCTTTTTATCTTTTACTCACTTTTGGATGCCTAGACCCTGTACTTTTTAGCCTTAAGTACAGACTCTAGAACAACATGAGGCATAATCTCTCAACAAGGGTGATTCTAGGAAACACTTCCCTATACCATGCTTATATGGTAATACTTTTCATATGGTTGGGGAAGAATAATACCATGCATTGGATACTTGGTGTGTCATTATAAACTATCAACCAAATAAAGGGCACCATAACTAGAAGGTAATCCAATAAAGGCCATGATAAACTAGACATTGTAGTAGATTGACAAAATATTTTGGAATAACATAGTCTACAAAGCATTAAATAAATGATGAACAACAATAAGCATTACAACAAAACCTTAATTCATATAGCAAAATTTTAGATGACTTGTGAGTATTCTTCAAGTAGAGACTGTGTTGGGTTACAACTCCACAAGACTTTGTTCTTACATAATTGGGTTGAGGATCTTTCTCAATTTTATACTCCATGTAGTTCTTGACAAAGATGGATGCAATGGTTGTGCCATTCCTATTCTGTGGTGCCTACCATAAACATAGAGTGCACTTAACAAGTTTTTTTACTTTATTCGAAATTGTAGCTATATCATTAAATTGAATTGTTTTCTTGTGTCGATTATTTAATAGGAGTTTTGTTAAGACCTAGACAAAGCTCCGTGTTATGTCTAAAAACCCTTATTAATCCCTAAATATTGAATTATTACATTTATAGTGTTATAATTGTATGTCAGCTATAACCCTTCATTGTACCCTTTCATTATAATTGTACCCTTTGTCTCCTATATATATACCAAGGCGACCTAGCCTTAGGATCACGTTATCTCATCTCATATTGTATTATCAATTGGATATATTGTAAAAGGTGGTTTCCCCCTCAAAATGGACTACATTCATTGACTTTTTATCATTTTTTAAGGCATTGGATCATCACATTTGGTATCCAAGCATTGATCCTAGGGTTTTTCTTCTCCAAGCGAACCATCTTAGAATTTTCGCTATAACTTTTTTTCTAGGCTGATTTAGATAGAAAAAGTTGGAGGTCACTTAGAATACATATCACGATACATGTAGTACACATGTAAGATTTTGGGTCATTATACTTTCAAAGATATAGCCTATGGAAGTTAGGGTTTTTGAATCATCCTGAATTTATTTTTAAACTAGTCATCTTGGTATTTTCGCTATAATTTTTTTTCTAGGAGGTTTCAGATAATGAAACTTGGTGGAGAGTGAGGAGACATATCCTAGTACAGGTGGTCTAAAATTTGAACTCAAGTATCAAATATTGGACACGTGGCATTCTGTACAAGTTCGCTCTCCATAAAAGTTCCAAAATCAACAAGGTTTGGGAAAGTTACCATAACTTTCACTTGGTAGATAAAATTTTGGTTAGACCTATGACATTGCAGAGAAGCCATATATGAGTACTATAGGACAAAATTTTAGATTCAGAAGGGCCAAAATTTCGGAAATACATAAGAAGGAAGGTTGTCTAGGAGGACAAACTCCAAATTAAGGGTTTGAAAGGTACGTAACTTACAATTGGCATACCTTTTTATTGAAAGATCTGTATTTGGTGATTCAAAATTTGTGATAAGGAGGAAAAAATGAGAATTATTGTTTTCTCACATGGTTCCAAAGATTCCTCCAAAATTTAATTCACCAACTAAACCTCCAGAAATATCAACCATGACTCAAGATGAAATCCAAGAGATTTATCACCAAAAGGAAAAGAAGATTCATTGAAAATAGGGAACACATGGAAAATAATATCACCGAAAATAGGAAACATATGGAGAAGAAGATGAATGAAAATAAGAATGACATGAAAATTAAGATGGATGAAAATAAGGAAGAGATGAAAATAAATATGGAACAAATGGAACATAAGATGGATGAAAATATGAAAAGAAATATGGAAGAAATGGAAAATAAGAAGGATGCAAATAAAGAATAAATACACAAATTCATGAAGGAATTGCAAAATTCTGTGTCTTCCATGATCTTTCATGTTCTAGATGAGAGATTCCCCAAAGGAGATATCAAAATGCAAGGAACTCGTGAAAATAAAGGTAGTATTGAGATTGAACAACCTACCGATAATATACATTTCTCAAGTGGATTTAACTCTAATAGTGGTGTTAATTACGACGGGGGTCCTAAATTCAACTTTTTTAATATTAAATTAAATAAGTTTGATGGAACAACGTTCTTTACCTGGGTGAACCAAACAGAGCAATATTTTGAACTACGTAATATTATGGATGATAAGAAAAGGATTAACATAATAACTTTGAACATTGAGATAAAACCATATCAATGGTATCAATGTGTAGTTAAAAGGAAGCCCCCTTTTTATCATTATACTTGGGGTTTATTTACAAGAGACTTAGAAGCACAATATGGGAAAGTGTGGGAACATGTCTACATCAATCAATTGACAAGAATCAAGCACTTAGGTGACATTGAAGATTATAATTCAGAATTTTAGGTATTGGTCACAGGGGCGGATGACATAAGTGATGAACATTTGTTGGAAGCTTACATGGGTGGATTAAAACAAGACATTAAAAATGAGATTTTCTTAGGACATCATGCAAATATTATGGAATCTATGCAATTTAATCGTCATATTCAAACCAAGAATAAGGCTACACATAAGTCTACCATTGGAGAGTACACAAGAAACAAAGATTGTTTTGGGGTTCATAAGACAACTGTACCTCAACCGACAAGGTTGACACCTCAACAAATGGATGAAAGAAGAGAAAAAGGACTATGTTTCAATTGTGACAACAAGTACTATAAGGGGCATAAATGCAGTGAGAATAAATTATTCTACATAGGTTGTGAAGATGAAGAAGATCGAGAATTGGAATTGCCACAAGATGCAGATATAGAAGATAATACTCCAACAACATCTTGTCATGCATTGGTTGACATCGGTACTCCACAAACCCTCAAGATACAAGGATACATCAAAATGAAAAATGTACTAATATTGATTGATTTTGGTAGTACCCATAATTTGATCAATTAGAAATTAGTAAAAGATTTCAATTGCTTTGTATATCCTACACTAGAGTTTCAAGTAATGATTGTAAATGGAGGTACCATAAATGGTTCAGGTAAATTCCATAGTATTAAGCTCAACATGGCGGGGGGTGGGAAGTGTATTTTTTGGATAGCCTCGTTATTTTCATCCAAATGGGTGGTGCTTATGCTGTATTAGGGGTTGAATGGTTACAATCATTGGGAACATTGGCCCTTAATTTTCAAGATCTTTTAATGATATTTTCCTTAGATGGAAAGGAAATCGAGCTTAGAGGTATCCAAGGGAATCCCTCTAAAGTGTTAAGCTCTAATAACATGACAAAATTACTCAAAAAGGGACACCAGGGTGTAATTGCACAATTTTTCTCACTTCATGTTCAAACATATATATCCTCTGCTCCATTAGATCTCCAAATAATTATCAACAATCATTCAAAGGTATTTGGTGAAATGCCTAAGGGTATTCCACTTGCTCGATATCATGACCATGTCATTCATTTGCAACTAGGAAGTGTACAACCTAACATTAGGTGTTACAGGTATCCATATGCACAAAAGAGCGAGATTGAGCTCATGATACATGAATTGTTAGAGGACAACATCATTCATCCTAGCCAAAGTTATTTCTCTTAACCAATGGTGATGATTTCAAAAAAAGATGGTTCATGGAGTATGTGTATAGATTACAGACAACTCAACAAAATGACCATCAAAGATAAGTTTCCTATTCCTGTTATTGATGAATTATTAGATGAACTGTTGGAGCAAACTTATTTACTAAGATGGATCTTCATTTAGGATATCATCAAATCAGAATGAGGCAAAAATACATTCCTAATTTTATTTTTAGAACACATGAAAGTCATTATGAGTTTTTGGTTATGCCATTTGGACTTACTAATGCACCTTCAACATTTCAAAGCTTGATGAATTCTATTTTCAAGCCCCTCCATAGAAAATTTGTGTTAGTATTTTTTGATGACATACTAATCTACAACAAAT
>ML824410.1:102453-112798 GCA_009831015.1 Picea engelmannii | reverse complement strand
ATCAATTTTATTTATGTTGAATATTAAAAGAATTGCACATCTCCTTCATATTGAATTATAAAAACTACCTTTCAACATAACAAATAATAATTAAAAAACAAAGTATATTTATGATGATAATCATAAATACAAATATAATAATTATATATAATGATTAATATAAATATAAATATAAACATAATTATAATTACCAAAATCATTAAAGTATCACATTATTTTGAAAACCAAGTATCAAAATAACAACCAACAATTATAAAAAAAATAACCATGTGTTAGGTTGCTTAGATTCCTTTCCTATTATGTCCCATTAACATCAACCATACACACATTGGTGAGACAACCATACTTACACATTGGTGAGAGTGAAGTACAATTCATTATCATGCATTTTGTAGTTTAAGTTATTAAATATCTTAGTCTTTACATCGGAAAGAGAGTTCAAAACCCAATTATTATGTAAGAAATTTGAGAAAAAATAGTTAAAAAAAACTTAGCCCGAGAAATAATGTAAGAAATTTGAGAAAAATAAACCTGTAGTTTAGTTTTGTTTTCTATTATGTTTTCTACTTGTAGCATGAACATAAATAATATTAATTTAATCATAATCAAACAAATTAAAATTATATGAAAAAAAAACACAAACATAATTATTAATAAAAAGAAGTAAACTACAAACTTCATCTTTTTAAAAAATTGCTTAATTTACAAGAACTTGATAATGTTATTAGATGTTTTTTTACCAATTTTTGCTTAATAACACATTATTTATCTCGTCTTCTAATTGGGTTTTATAAATTTCATCTCAAGATTGCTTGTCATTGACATAAAAAAATTTAGGAATGAAAAATGGTAGAGAAATTAATGGAGAAGCTCATTGTGTTCTTGCAATAAGTTGCATCATGATAATGAGATGTATATTTAATGTGGTTCAATTGGAACAATTTCCATACATCTCAAGTGAATGTATTAAGGTGGACCAAAGTTCAAATCTTTGTAGTGAGGCTTTAGAGCAACTGATGTTGGAGGAACACATTGGTTAGGTTTAATGACATGACCAACATTCATATGTGCTTTGTGATATCTTAAATGTAATCATTCAAGAATCTATGATTGCGATCCCTATGTGTCGATGTCTTGATTTAAGGTCAATAAATGTAAACGATGGAGAAAATAAAAAGATAGAAATGGTGAACCCTCTCTATCATATTTTATGACCAAGTAGAGAACCATGAACAAAGAGCTGAGCAATTAAAATACTGAGATCAAAGGCATAGGTGGACATGAAGGAGTAGGAGACAAATCAAGAAACATATCTCTAAAATTAAGGGAATATGTTGCTTGATGTGCAACCTCTTTTATTATTTCTTATGACCCCTTTTATATTGACAATATGATCCTCTCTCTAGTGTTGGCATTTTTCTTGGTCGATAAAAAACACATGAAGGGTGAGCCATTTCTATATTTTTGTTTTTCTTGAATTGTGAAGATGTTGGATATAGAATTATGGAGGTTCCTCATACTTTCTCAATTTTAACCAAAGCAAGCACTTTGAACCTCCAAATATTTTTGTCTTCATCCTCTTCATCATGAGATGTTGCACTAACAATAGTTGAATGTTGACGTTTGCAAATAGTTGTTGTCTTCTTATGCTCCATTATGATGCAATGCTCTAATTCCTTAGGGATTAGGATTTTTTTATTAAGACTCCCTCTATACCATACCACTTTTTAACCACAACTTAGATATGTGTCAAGATCTATGACCCATTATTGAAGAGTTTGATAAATCTGCCAAAGAAAAGCAATACTAACATATTATAAAACAGATGAAATAACAATAGTGCACACACACAATGCACAAATATTTACCCTAGAAACTCTTAACCGAGAAAACTAGCCTAATTGAGAGTTGCTTCTTTCTCAATCCCATTATATTAACTTCACCATTTACCATATAATATTTATGTATAACATCCAAAACCTTAATATATTAACCTAGATTAGATTACAACCCTAATTCCTTAACCAAAATTAGTTTATAATCGACCAAAATACCATTGGCAAAAAAAGCACAAATATTCAAAACAGACCCAAAATTTTCTTTTGGGGGCTCTAATCCTAAACCCTTAATTGGGGGACCAATGACCCTCCATGCCCCCACAACTAGGGGGTGATCATCTTCCAGACCCCTTTTTCTCCAGGATGAGACTAAGTCTACCTACAAAGAGTACACCACATGTCCAACAATTATCTACCTAAAGAGCACTTTTTGTTTCAAGGTGTTTTCCAATTAGGTGGCAAATATTATGTTTTTTGAAGTTGTTGCAATACAATGGGAATTCTAATCACAAGGTATTGTGAATCAGCTTGTTGGTATTTCCACAAGTATGCCTAGGGGTAAACTGCCATCATGGACCTACCACCAAGGTTCTACAACTTCACGTTCGTGCTTGTAGTGCTCTTAGCAAGATTGACCAAAGACAACAAACAAATTTCATTTAGATATAGGAAAAACTTTGTCTAGTATATCAAACTCTTCCATCGATTTGGTGCAAAAACTGAAGCTCAAGCTTTTAAGTGCATTGAGAAAGGTTGTTTCTTGGACTTAACTTGCAAGTCGTACAAAGGGTTGAACCAACACTCTTTGAATTAGAGAACTACATTGGATATAGAGTGTTACTTGGAAGGAAAAATTATTCCTCTTAATGAACTTATTGATTTGTATATGAGCTTCTCCACTATTCAATCTTCTAATTTAATTGGTATTTTACCAAGATTCATAGAATTTATCCAACATCATTGAAGTCTGTATGACCCATAATTAAGTGAACAGTTTTGCATGCTACTATAATCCATGTCTTTACCAATGGTTTGTTTTGTAAAATTGACATCCCCTCCAAGTCCTGTCTAAGAAAGAGATAAAGATCAAGACAAAAACAATTGAAAGCCAAAAAATAATTTGGTTCTTCCAACTTTATGGACTAGCAAGGATAGAAGAAATTTGAATATATCATTTGAAGAAGATTGATAGAGGAGATCTAATATCCTCTAAAGGTAGCAATGTCAACGAAAAACAATAGAATGAAATTTCTAATGCCTCTGGAATGTGTTCAACATACAACTGATATGAAATTGGATTATTAAGGAAAACATATTTCATAAAACTTTCCATCATTAAACATTAGTATAGGTTTCATTGTGCTTGTCCTCTACATCAGTGCAAATCCTAACTCCGGATTTACAAGATCAAATTCTTTGAGATGCAAACATTTTTTCAAGTTTTTTCAATTCAAAAACGTTTTGAGGGACTTGTTTCATCTTCATTCATGATAGATTTGAAGTTAAGATAGATTTACACTAGTTATATATGTGTGTATACCACGTATCAACTCCACATAATAATTTGGCTAATACAAATAGAAAAGGTCTAGTTTTAGAAGCTTGAACAAAACACTGGTGCTTTCCAATTTAGTTACATGACATTGTATGTTTCTCATAGACTATCAAACTTGCCTCTAATATGACGTGCAAACAAATTTTGATTGCAAAGAAAAATATTGTTTCTACTATGAAATTTATTAATAGTAATAATAAAGTTGTGTTTAAGGCTAAACTTTTGACACCATTTACGTATTGGGCAGGAAAAAGAGGAGACTATTTTGGTTGAATGGGGTTGGAGTTAGTAGGTTGTCATCATTCTCTTCCACACATAATAGTGGGAACCTTTCATGCTTTTTCTTATAACTAAATGAATCATAGCAATAATTCTTGTGGTCGACATCTAGAAAATGTAGAGTCTTGCATAGATGCATATCCATAGAAGAAGGGTGATGATTGATTGGATTGAGACCACTCAATTGAATAAGCTTGAGTTGGTGTATGAGGCCTTATTCTTGACCAACCCATTCAAACACGCTTTTACCTCTCAATAAGAGATCAACTACATGCCAAATGCCCATGGCATCCATGACATTGTTTTACACTTCTACACACACATCTTCTAACATTACCTCGATATAGGAATTATAAGGTAGATGGAAGAAAAGTAAAACATAACCATTGGGGTAAAATCATGTCAATCCACAAGCATGGTCTATGTTCAAATCAACATAATACATATTACATTTTAACACATGGTTTTATTATGGCGTCCTTTGGACCATTAGTGGCAATTTCTAGTTAAAACTATGGTTGATAGATTGACATAAAGGGGAGCATTGTCATGATGATCACATGATGATCGAGGTATTAACAAATAGTAATGGAAATTCAATCTTCATTTCCACCTTTTAATTAGGTTTTTCAATCCTCATCATAAATTATCAATGATCATTATTGTTGATTACGCCGAGACGCACTCTACAGACTAGAATGGGGGAGATGTTGAGGTGTAAAGTGTAAAGTGTTATGTTATAATTATAATAATAAAGTCATCTCAATTAAAAATAATAATAATTATATTTATAAAAATAAAGTCGGCTTAATAAAACGAAACAACTATTACACACACCATAAAATAATTATATATAAACTTTAGAGAGAGAGAGAGAGAGAGAGAGAGAGAGAGAGAGAGAGAGAGAGTTAAATTAGTTGAAAGTAAAAAAATATTATTCCATTGATATGTGCTTTAGACTTCTCAGTATGATGGAGATGTGTAATTTCCTTCAGTGCTTAACATGGAGTTAATAGGTGGTATTTAGAAAAACATTAATTAAAAAAAAAATCAGAGTTGGTCATAAATAAATTATTTCAATGTCCACATTAGGTTATATATATATATATGATCATGGTGATTAACATCCATTGAGACCAAATTTGATCTATCAGACCTTAAAAAAATTAAGGAGCCAATGTAGATCCATCTCAACTCTGGATCTATCATGAGCCGAGAGGGATCAAATCCCTCAAGGTGCAAACCTCTTTTTAGAACACAAAAATTGAGGAAAGGTTTGCACCTAGAGGGATTTGACCCCTCTCGGCACAAATAGATCTAGAGTTGAGATGGATATACACTAGTTAGATTCATTTTCTAGCAATCCAAAACAATATGAAAATCTTATAATTAGGTATTAATTGAAGCCAAAGCAATGCTTATAAAGTAAAAACATGTAATATATACTCAAATAAAAGAACAATATCAACAACTAAAACTCCTCAAATTTAAATCATTCTAGTAATATTATTATTTGTTGTATTTTTAAAAAAAGTGGAGAATAACTTTTTTAAGCCTCTTTCTTGTTATACAAATGATCGAATTTTTATTTTAAATTTGCATTAGAATTATAACTGATAACTACATTTATATATGCATTTATCCATGTTGATTCTAATGGTTTAGTCAATATCTCTTCCTTCCTTTGTAACATCCCGCTCTTGCGAGCACATGTTATCGACTTATTCTTTGAGGGCACTTGCATGCAAGTGATCTGGTTATAGTACATGGTTATATATTTCACTTATGGATTCTTATGATGACGTTGATGGTCATGATTTAATGTTATTGATATATGTATGTATTGATAGATGTTATTGACGAGTTTTCCCTGATTGTGCAGGACACTTGACAGATTGTGGATGTCGATGGCATTAATGGACCTCCTTGGACTTTGGATTGAGTCATGGAGTGGACTGTATTGGTTTGAGTATTTCATTTATGCATATGTGACATATGATCGATTATATTATGATGTTTTATAGGGATCATTGATAGTGTTTTTTTAATGAATACAGGCTGATGAATGCTTTCTAATATGACTCACATAAGGAGTAAAGGGGCCATGCACAAAAACTAGGTATTGAGGGAGAGGTGTGGCAGCATCCCTGTCACATCCTACTAGCACTGCCTCCATGGCTCAAATTATAGGTTAACAATTACCTAGTTCGAGAGGTCCACGATGTCGTGAGGGTAGATTGAGACAGTCGCTCATGAAGATTTCTAAGGGGCATGCAATAAGGCAGGGTCCTTATGCCTTAGAAGCCCTTAGTCTCTCACAAGGTCGTCTGAATGGAGTGTTGACTCCAAGGGTTGGACAACTACCAAAACCATTTAAAGGTGAGTGGCACCCTTGGAGCATAGAGTGCATCTTGAAGGGCACGTCACATAAATAAATTTGAGTCAAAGAATCTAGATGGCCTAGAAAACCTTGAGCGAATAATTAAACTTTGTAAAATCTTTAAGCATTGTTGGCTTTAATTAATTAATTAAGGATGGAAATTATTAATTATGAATCTCCAAATGAAAGTCTAAGCCTATTCGAAAATTAAGCCTAAGTTGGTAAGAAGACTAAAACTAAATTATTAACTAAATCAAAATAGGAATGAGGTAAATCAATATACGAAATTAAGAAAAATGAAATAAACCTAAATATTGATTTAATACACATATGTGCAAGAAAATACCAAATTGGAATTTAAGATAAGAAAGGAATAAAGTTGAAAGAAGGTGTACGCATAGAAAGGTATTCAGAGTCTAGTTAACACTAGTCTAACTAGAAAAAGATTCCTATTTTAACTCAACTCAGATTTAGAAAGGCGTCAACCATTAAATGAGAATACGGGGAATAAAGAGACAACTAGGAGCGAACTAAGGAGTGCTTTTAGGAAGGGTGAGGGAATTTGACTTTTAATTAATTTAAATTGTGTAATTACTTGTGCAACTTGGGGGAGAGGATGACAAGTGTAAGAGGGAGATAATTCTAAATTATTTAATTAAAAAGCATATTAATTGTGCAAATGGGGATGTGTCATTGAGAAAATTATATAAAACAAATGGTCTAGATGAGAAATGGAGGAGACTAGTTATGGTAAAGTTATGCTGCAAAAATTTTGACTGGTTTTACTTGTGAGAGTTGGGATACCCAGCTTGAGAGAGAGTGGTTTCTCTACCTTGCGAGGAAAGTTGGGAGCTAGAGGATTTATAATTGTGTGTGTGTGTGTGTCTCTTTTGCGGCTTAGGGGGCTAAGGGGGAAGCAGAGTACCCCTAGAGTTGGTTGGGAGGTACTGGTGAATTCTTCATGATTAGCAAGCGAGATAACGGAAGGATTGTCATCGTTGAAGAACATCTTCGACTCTTCTTCACCTTCGGTTATGGTACACTTATTTGAGTTGAAATTTTACTTAGTTAAATTTTGGGTATGTCCCTTGGAATTATTGTCATAAACCTCCATTCTATTCATGACATTGATTTGGTAAATCCTTGATGGGTTTGGGTAATAAGCATTGGAATTTTGTATTTCTGGATAGTAATGTTGTTTACATTTCACAACTAAGCATTGAAATTGTGTATTTTCTGGATTAAGTTCACGCTAGCTATCTTAGATTGAATCGATGTGTTTCTGCGCAGATCAAGTATTAAAATTCCTTGGCTCTTGCAAATCGTTTAGAGATCTACTCATCGCCTTCACAATTTATTTAAATGACTATCAACGAAAATTTCTTGGCTCTTGCAAATCGTTTAGATGTCTGCACTTCACCTTCACGAATTTACTTAAATGGTTGTCAGCGGATTTACCCTGGGCTCTTTGCCAAACGTTTTTAACTATCTTCACCATCACGGATTGGTTTAATGGTTGTCAGTGAATTTACCATGGGCTCTTTTCCAAACGTTTTTAACTGTCTTCACCATCACAAATTGGTTTAATGACTCTCAACGAATTTTCCTTAGTTTTTGCAAAACGATTAAGACAGTTCTTCACTATCCCGAAATTGGGTAAATGACTGTTAGCGAATTTTCTCTAGCTTTTTGCAAAATGATTAAGACTGTTCTTCACTATCCTGAAATTGAGTAAATGATTGTTAGCGAATTTTCTCTGGATTTTTGCAAAACGATTTAAGATTGCTCCTTCTATCATGAAATTCTCTTTTTCTTTGGTTGTCAGCGAATCTCTTCGGCCTGGACTCCCTACCTCGACATTTAGAAAGGATGAAGTCCCTTCGCATAGTGCCTATGCACTGGTAGAACACCAGACGTGGCCCTCACGACCTTCCATTGTCATTTCCACGTGACCCCTCGCCATTTCTTTATTTCCTGTGTTCTCTCAAGACTCATAAATCGGAACTCGTGAGGGCGTTTGCCTAAACTGTGAGTTTTATTTCTAGTTGTGTATATCTACTTACCTAGTGCTTTCTTTAGAGGGTTCATTTATGATTCGGTGATTGCCAATTGAAGGATCTCATCTCAGAGATTTTTGGAAATCTTAACACTACTCAACAACCCTTATGTCAAAGTTAAGTCTCTACCTTAGCCAAGACCATCTCAGTTTATTCCTTGACATAGCGCTTCCAGTACAACTTGGATATGATTTATTTGTGTGACAATGTATAATGATTAATTATATATTGAGATAGGAGAATCAACCATGTATATTCTATCAAGTCTATTATCAATCATAATACAACAATGTGTTGGTTAAGCTCTCCATAACAAGTGTTCATTGTTATTGTAATTTATTGTTACATCACCTAGATTTAATAAGAGCAATTGCACAAATTGAGAAAAATTAAGTAGTACCCTTAGACACCATTACTTGTACCCTTGAGTCCGTTAAACTTTATTTGTATAGTAAAAGTGTAGAATTTCTTGGTAAAATAGGTTTTAAAGTGTGTGTGCATTATTCTTGTTACTCGATGATTAAATTGTTGTTTTGAATTGATTATATGAGGATAGTACAAAGTTCTTGTTTAGTACATGAGAAATTGTTTTAGCGATTGCTAAATCACAGTAGATTATGCTATGCATTTTTTTATGTATAAATTTATCAAGTCTCCTAGGGTCGATCATAAATTTTAGTGTGAGTTTTTAAATCAATTATTTAGAAGGAACTAGACCCATTGTTGAAATTAAGAATCATGTGAAGGACAAGGCATGGTTGAGTCACAATAATGTTTACGACGAGCAACCCCTTTAACTTATTAAATTAATTATAAATAGAATCTTGTTAAGCCCTAATATTGGCTCATTACCCCTTAATTGGGGCATATTACATTAGTAATGTTATTTTATTTATGTTGGATTTATTCCATTAGTTGTAATTATACCTCCTAGTCTCCTATATATACCAATGAGACATTTTCATTTGGAATCATCTTGTACTTGAACATTTATGTGGGGTAAAAGGAGGTTGCCCCCTTGAAGAGGCTTATTATATGAAATTCTCTCTTTTTCAAGGCGTTGAGTACTTATTATGAGGGTTTTCTATACTATATTGATATTTGGTTCTTAACATATGGTATCAAAGCTCAAGGTCTTGGGGTTTCACTGTTGCATCTGAGACACCTTGAAATTTTCGCTATACCTTGTTTTCTACAACGTTTCAGAAGGAATGGCTTGGAGGATATTTAGTAGACAAATCAAGGTACGTTGGGTTAACATTTCATCTTATGAGGACTTATACTTTCGGAGATACGGCTTGTGCAAGATAGGGTTCTGGAATCATCCTGAACGGAGTCATTGCGGAATTTTCACTATAAATTTTTTTCTGTAACGTTTCAGACCCTGAACTCTAGAGGATATTCACATAAATTAGTAAGGTATATGTGGTAAAAAATTCAGCTTATGGTTCATCTTACATTTGTAGATACACCCTGTGGAAGATAGGGTATCAGACTAGTCCTATTGACTAGTCTCAAGAAGGTGTTCCAGTTAAAACAATCATAACTTCTTCCTAGAGTATCCAAATTGAGTGAGACAAGTTTCATTGGATAGTGGTTAGTCTATAGTATTTTTGGTACGAGTTTCATAATTTTATATCAATTATTTTGTGCGGGGAATGCTATACAAGTGAGATCTCCTGGAAAGGCCAAAAATCAACAAGTTGTGGGGAAGTTACCATAAATTCCACTTGGCACATCCAATTTTGATCAGACTTGTGGCATTACAGAGAAGAAATATAAGAGAACTACAAAAAAATAAATTTTCATACCCAGAAGGGCCAAAACTTAGAAGATACAACAGAAGAAAGATTGTCTAGCAGAACCACCTCAAAATCAAGGTTCAAAAGTGATACTTGGCCAACATGCCAACCAAAAAGGGAACTTCTACACCAAATAAGCCTCCAGACAATCCTACTTGGACTATTGATGAAGTTGAAGAAATGCGTAGGGACATAAATGATTTACAAAAGAAGACAATAACAAAAGATGAACTACAAGAGATGATGGATTCAATAGAAGCTAAGTTTGAGGCAATAAATACTAAGATGGATGATTTAAAAGGGGAGATCATGGAAGTATTGAAAAATTTCGTAACAGAGAGGACACCTGAAAGTGAAAATGCATCCCATGAAATTCATGATGAGGACACAAGGAAGGTGAATCAAGAATGGAGAAACTCTAACCTTGGGTTGAA
>ML824410.1:84622-98977 GCA_009831015.1 Picea engelmannii | reverse complement strand
ATGGCATACAAATTGGAGTTGCCTGCATCTTCACGAGTACACCCGGTTTTCCATGTTTCATGCTTAAAGAAGGTTATAGGTGACAAGATCCCAGTTCAAACTATATTTCCAGAACTTGACGAGGAAGGAAAAGTCATATTGGATCCTAAAGCCATCACTGACACAAGAATTTTCCAGTTGAGGAATAGATCCATTTCAGAGTATCTCATTAAATGGAGGAAACTACCCATTGAAGATTCCACTTGGGAAGATGAGTCTTTTATACAGAAGCATCCAGGGTTACTCAAGCATTGCAGACAACACTTGTCTCAAGGGGAGGGGCATGTTAAGCCCTAATATTGGCTCATTACCCCTTAATTGGAGCATATTATATTAGTAATGCTATTTTATTTATGTCGGCTTTATTCCATTAGTTGTAATTATACCTCCTAGTCTCCTATATATACCAAGGAGACATTTTCATTTGGAATCATCATGTACTTGAACATTTATGCGGGGTAAAAGGAGGTTGCCCCCTCGAAGAGGCTTATTATCTGAAATTCTCTCTTTTTCAAGGCGTTGAGTACTTATTCTAAGGTTTTTCTATGCTATATTGATATTTGGTTCTTAACAAATCTGCACTTTGAAAACAATAGATGCTTATGACATTGTTTTTGTTGCGCCATGAAACAAAATTGATGATTACTCTTGCGCCATGAAATTAATGCGATGTATGATTGGTTATATGATTAGATTACTTTTGCACCATGAAATTAATGTGATATATGATTGGTTATATGATTAGATTGCCTTTGCACCATGAAAATAAATTTGATGATTACTCTTTCGCTGTGAAAATAAAATTGATGAGTACTCTTGCACCATGAAATTAAAGTTGATGTATGATTGATTGAGTAATTAGATTCTATTGCACCATTAAATGATGTTGATGTAAGATTGATTGAGTAATTAGATTCTCTTGCACCATGGAATAATGTTGAGGTATGACTGATAAATCTAGACTGGAGTTGAGTTGTGATTGGTTAAGGGAATTAGACACCTCCTTGTTCCTCAGAACAATTTCCAACCCTGAGACCTTAAGTGGTCAAAATCAATCGGATGAATCATGGGCTTGAGTGTTTCTTATGTGTCCTGGAGGTCCTAACCATGCAAGATAGGTTGGGCGGGTAGCTATTTAAATGTTCAGTGACGTGGTTGATCAGTTATTTGTATTTTTCTTCAGGAGTGTGATGTATTGAATCACGTTTATATTTGTGATTATGTGTTGATCATGTGTCACTAATGATTATATTAATGCATTGATTTGTATCGATAATAATTATGATAATGTGAGCTTAAGATGCGATTAATAATGTTGTGATGTTTTTAAATTCCTTATGCAAACAAAAAAATACTATTATACATCATTATTCGTTGTCGTAACAGAGGGGGTGTTACACCCTTCCTCCCCTTCTTCTTCTCTTCTTCTCCCTACTATCCTTCATGCTCCTCTCTTTCTCTCCCTCTTGTTGTAATGTTCTCTCTTCCTATCATTCCACTCCCTCTCCCTTCTTACTCTTCCCTTATTCCCCTCCTCTTTTTCTCCCCCCTCCTCACCCTCTTCCTCTTTGTCCCCCCTCTTTTTCTTACCTGCTCCTCTTCCTTTTCTTCTCCCTCTCCCTCCTCCTCTTCTTCCTTTAAATCTTATTTCTCTTATCCCTCATCGCCATCTTCCTTTTATATTCCTCTCCCATGATAGTCACCTAAATTCTACTGGATATTTGTCTACCACTATATCAAATCAATTTTAAATAGGATTTCCTAATAATTCTCTTATTGAGTAAAAATAGCATATTAGAGATGAAATAATTGCATGTTTGTAGCATTGTGTTTAGATATATTTTATTTTATCTTTATGCAATTACATCTTATGCATTTGTTAGAGTTTAAACAATATGTTAATCAAGAAGATCATCACATCATCACCTTTTTGTTTTTCCTCATATTTTAGGTCAAAATTGAATATAAATGAGTATGTAGAAATTTCATATTTTTTACTCCCTCCCCTAATAACTTCAACTCCACCATCAACAAAAGTATGTAATAAATGAACTTCTATCTCCTTATTTGAACCTTCTATTTTATACTTTTGTGAGATTTTGTTTTTTCTACTTCTCTTAAAGCTTAATGTGAACAATGTTTTTATTGGTACAATAAACTCAATGTAATGAAACCAATTGTTTTGGAAGTTGATTCTTCCTAGTGATCACAATAACTAATATTTTGACAAGTTGATCTTCCCAATATTTTCTTGGGGTACCTGCCACATCCTATACGTTGTTAGGATATTTAGACAATAGGAGTTAGTTAAGGTCAACTTGATCTAGTGTAATATTAGGTTAAAGTGTGCATTTAGTGTGTTTCTTTGATGTGTTTTTGTACTTTGTTAATCCAACATCACAATCATGTCCTGCATATGAGTGATCCAACGATTCAAACACCTCATCAATATTAATGACGCTTTGATCTGTGGTTTGACACTCGATTGGTCCATGGTCTCTATTTAAAAAGCATAGAGGGTCATTTGTTCAGGATCAATTGCGAGAGATGTTCATGTACCTTATTCTTTTTTGCATTAATATATTGCTTCAAGTGGCCACGTTGGTTGGGGCCATGCACTATTTCTTTCTTTAAAGGTTTTAAACATGTAAACATTAGTGTACTTATCTTTAATATATATGCATGATCAATTTTCTTAAGGTGTTTGACCTGTGTGAAGATACCTTGGTTTTCTAACATTATATCAAAGCTCTTTTGCAAGCCTGCTCCCATTGTTGATTAAGATCTAGATTCAACGTCATTGCATGCAACAAAAGGCTTCTAATTTTTTATGTTTCTAAGCATTTATGAGTTAAGAATATCACTCCACTGATATCAAAAAACTGATATAGTCATATTTTCTATCACTATGATGACACCATGTAGAGCATGTGTTGAAAAATAATAATGCAAAGTTGATACAAATCATGATGCACTTTGTATCATCGTGTTTTGTGTCACCTTTTGTTGATACTGAGAGGGGGGTGAATCAATATCAAGTACAATTTAAAACCTTTTTCAACTTATACTTAAAACATTCAACTATATGATCCAATGAGAAATAAACAATAGTATAAGAGTTACACCAATACACCACAATACACCATGCACAATATATGAGAAATAATCAATAGTTATTGTCCAAGGGAAGTAATGACTTCCAAAGGTAGCTACAACTTCCAAATGTAAAGGGAGGGATAAACCTCCAAGAGGAAGACACAATCCTCTAATATAAAGAGAGAGTTGAACTCTCCATCCTTGCCCCTTCCTTCCACCCAAGAATATATGAGAGATAATAAAACTTTACATTAAATCATCACCATAAACCAATCATCACTTAGAACCTGATAATGCTTTCTGAGACTTCTTCAATTTCTCTAATTCTTCAATTCTTGAAGTACTCTGATCCTGTAGATAATATTACTCAATGTATTCTCTGAAACTCCTCCAATTTTCACTCTTGAATCCTCCCCAAAAAGAGGTTATAGAAAGAATGGTAGACTTTATTCAATTCTGGTCTATTCAGGAGAGTGAACTTGCACAGAATGCCTCACGCTCAATAATTAACATCCAATTCTAAAACTTGTACAAAAGAAACTATAGTCCGTACTCTTTCCAATGAAATTTGTCCCACTTCATTTGGATTCTCGATGAATAATGTATGACTGTTTTACCCGAAACACCTGTTTATTGACTAGCTTCAGGATTGGTCACAAACCCTATCTTCCACAGAGTGTATCTCCATAATTATAGTGAATCAAGAGCTGTAATTTTTACCAGAGGTACCTTGATATGTATTTTCAATACCATAGCAATTTCACCATCTGAATCGTTCTAGAAAAAAAGTTATAGCAAAAATGGTAAGATGATATGAAAATAACATACCTTAGAACACATCACCAAAAGACTTCATCCTCCCTTGAAATCTGGCCTTCTTTTCTTCTTATTACCTTTGAAATTCGACTTGTATCAAATGAATGTATAATGATGTTTATTTATACCATTTATGTCACTTCCTTTTAACATTAGGGTCAACCTGACACTTTCTTATTTTGTAATTCTTTTCTTTAATTATCTTCAAGGCCTACATGTACTTCCTTCTTCAATTCACTTTGTCATCTTCAAAAATTCATTTCTCCTTGTTAGTGATTATTTTTGTCTTAGCCACAAAAGCACCCAGGTATGCAGGTTGCACAGGAAGCGCCCAAGCGCAGCGCGGGAGAGACCCTTTTTCCGGTAGCAAGTCAAGCGAGCGGGCAAAATATCATTGGAAGCATCCAAGATCTATTTACAAAACAGATCGACGGTCATCGGGTTTTCGGAGCTACCGAGTTGCCCGAGGTTTAGCGCTAGAGGAAGCACCAATAGTTCAAATCAGACTTGGGTCATCTGATCAAATTGGGACAGGTGGCAGCCAATCGGCGTATCGGGGATCGACGTTTCGGAAGTCAAGGAGCCGTCTGTTCATTGCAGTTGAAATTGCCGATCGGCGAAATGCCGAAAGCGCCTTTGGCGCCGAGCCTATGGTCTTAGCCCCAGGTCTTATCAAGCGATCCTGTGAAGGGGAGACAACCCATTTTTTAATAGCGAAGCTACCTCGGCCGTTCATCTCAAGGACACGTGACACGCATCCATGCCATGTCGGCGTTCGGAAGTTTGAGCGGTAAGCGCTCCTTGCATTTCCGTATTTTGAAACCCTGAACCCCGAAATGCCGATAGCACCCAGAATCAGGCCCGTGGTTTTGGCACCTGGTCATAAAGGAACAAGCCTGGAGTAGGGGCGCTAATGTTCAACATTTGGCCACTCGAGCCCCAAAGCGCCGTAAGTAGTCACAGTCGTTCATTCTTGTGGGGAACGCATGGCGACCGTTAGGCCCTCCCGGCATTTTACCCATCGCGACTTTGAAAGAGAAAAGTCCTGTTCCTTTCACATCCGCGAACCCCAAAGCGCCGACAACACTCTGGAAAATAGGCGTAGGGTCGCGACCCATGGTCATTCGAAGAAGTAGAAATGGGATGTACAAAAGGGGGGCCAAAAGTGCCGAGTCGAGTCTTAGAAGGTGGACACTATGTTTTTCAGAAGCTCGTTCGATGTAATCGAGAGCCCGGTACCCACTGGAATTGAACGAAGAAGAGAGGAGGGTGGGTGAAACCTCGCCTCACTCTTTTATTGCAGAGTATGGATGTCCCAACTAAAAGTCTACCCAATATGGTCCTCTGTACTGGTTCTTTTCATGAAAGCCACGCCGAGTATTCAACTTGCTAGGGGGGCCTGCACACGCTAATTCAGTATTTAAGGCCTCAGCTACCCCCCTGGCACGAGCCATGCATAATTAAGGTGGCGTGTGACAGGAGAATGTAGGCCATATTTGATTGAGGAGACACCATACATTGAAGGTCATGGGACACCTCTGCTGGGCGAAATGGGGGAAAAGTATATGTAGGCATTTTTTCCATTTTTGTAGGCATCGATGGTAGAGCAGAGCTCCCGATTGTAAAGTTTTAGCACAGACTCTAGTTCTCTGGTTATGCATCTGTATATGAGATTTCTTGCTTTATGAAAGACAGTCTTTCTTACTTTGTCTAATTTTCATCTCATGCTAAGAGAGTTCGTGAACGAATGATTCGTGTGGATCATTGCAATTATGTCATGATAAAGGATTTATTTATGCATTATTATATTCTCTGGTTTTCTGTGTTTGAGCGCAAGAAGATCTTGTGTTTGGATGCCTTCTTCTACAGTCTGTTAGAAACCTGATGTTTACTACAGACCCTCGCATCTCTCTGATATAAGTCTTCCCCCTACTCACCCTTACTACACCTCACTGTCTGAAGTTCATGCAAGACCTTACCTGCCCATGCATCCTTGGCCTAGTTTCGGAGTTGGAACCACATCGTCCGAGTTTACTTCCATTCGATCACTCATTTTTATACCCATTACAAACTATCGTGACATAAAAATGATGGGCGTTGGGCTCTTCTCCTGCAATCAATCCAGGAGTGACTTCCATCGCCAACATTTCTAGCGTCGTTGCCGGGGACGAAGTTGAAAATTTTCCCCTGGATTGAATGACATCGAACCTCTGATTCCAAAGGTGCATTGGGTATCAGAGCCTTTTGAAGATTACTACTGTGCACTTGGTGAATCCATTGTGACGACTCTGCTGGGGAGAACCTGCTCTATTAATTGTGGATTTCAGAGGCAGACACACGTGGTCTCATCCACAGCTGCCTCTAGCTACACCTGAAACTGATCCAGAGGTGGTTCTCAGAAAAGGAAAGGCCTCCGAAGAAGAAGCTATCGTCGCTGAACCAGGTAATCCGCCATATCCTTCTGTAAGAACTCCATTTTCTCCTCCTCAGTTTCCTAGTAGACCTCCTTCAGGGGTTTCCTGTTTCCTGAATTTTGGGAGTGTTCCTGCTGAGTTTTCCCCTCTCGGTCTAGGACTGGAGGGAGAAATCCTTGTCACTCCCCTCTCCTCTAAGGCTGTACCTTGGCGTAGGCCCAGGACTGTAGAAAATTTCCCCACTCCTATCTTTATTGCTCCGCCTCTTGTTACCATTACTACTCCTATGCAAAGAGGAGCACCTGCTGATTTAAGCTCGCTAAGATCACTTACTCCAGCGCTTTTGATCCTGATTTCTACCTATTGCTAAGGGAGAGAAGAGCTGATACGTTGTCCTACATGCAGGATGCAACCGTGGAGGTAGAATCTAACGTATTGGTTGTGAATCGACTCAGGAGCACCGATGATAGAAATATGCCCAAGAATAGGCTTGAAGCTTCCTCATCCAGTTCCTCTCCCCTACCCCATCAGACAGATGAGACAGATAGAACACTAAAATCACTTTCTTCTAGAATGGAGAGGTGGGAAGTAGAAGGGAAACCCATCTACAAAAATCCCCAAAATGCAGATAGTAGGGGTTTCAGGAAGCCTAATAACAATGTGCCACAGGTTTTTCCTAGGGAACAAAGGAGCAGGGACAGGGATGATCAGAGGATTCAAACCCCCCTCCAGAACAACCTAGTTGATCATGAGGAAAGAGAAGAGATAGATGAGTTTGGCCCCGAAATCCACTGTATTGAAGAAGCTCCTCTTTTTCCCCATTTGACATAGTTTGCATATAAAGAATCCCTGATGAACATTCAAATTCATGAGTTAGGTAAAGGAGAAAAGGCTGGCCACACCACTAACAGATATAATCTTAGGTCAAGAAAGAAAGAAGGAGACTTTGGTAGCCAAGACCAGCCCCTCATGGCAGAAAGGTCCACTAAGTATGCAACAATCACTACTAAAGAAAAGAAAGCTCAGAATGCTTCTTCGGCGGTCAAAGAACCTGTCTTTGAGGTAAGGGAAGCTCCTAGGCCGATTTCCTCCTTTAATTTTGAGCATGAAATTCAAAAGATTAGAATTCCTGTTCCCCTTTTTGAACTAGTTAAAAATGAAGACTTCAAAAGATCCCTCTCCAAGCTGCTACAATCTGAGTCCCCCTAGCCTCCCTCCGACTCAGTAAATCTCCAAGATGAAAAGCCAGCAGTTGTCCTAGGTCCCATGGTAGAAGACATAGATGATTCGTCCCCTCCCTTCTACACCTCCCTGAACATACACAATAAAGTGTTGCATAATTGCCTCATGGATTCAGGGGCTTCCCATAACCTTATGCCCAAAATAGTAATGGAAGAATTGGGACTGGAGGTGACAAAAACTTGTCATGATTTGTACTCTTTCGATTCAAGAAGAGTGCAGTGTCTGGGAGTCATCAAAGACCTGTTGGTTTCTTTGTTTCAGCTGCCCATGAAGAGTGTGGTCATGGATATTGTGGTAGCTGACGCTCCCCCCAAATTTGGCATGTTGTTGTCTAGATATTGGATTAAAAGGCTTGGAGGGACACTACAGATGGATCTCACATATGCCACCATTCCAGTCTTTGGAGGGGAACAAAGGAGGTTATACAGAGAAGCTCAACTGGCCTACATTGTTACTGATGAAGTGAACCCCACCAATCACCCCATCTTTGCACTTGACACCGACTTGGGGGCTAGTTTGTTGCAGCTTACTGATGCCCCTGAAAGATATTTACAAGTCATAAAACAACCCAACCTTGGTCATCCGATTTCCCCTCAAAGCCCCTCTATGTGGAAGATGTTTTTTGACGAAGCTTCTTCTAGCGAAGGCGCTGGTGCTAGGGTAGTTTTCATATCACCTTGTCAAGAGGCCATATCCCTGTCATACAAGATGGAATTCGAAATCACCAACAATGTGGCAGAATATGAAGCTCTTGTTTTGGGTATGAGGGCCGCAAATGAAATGGGAATTAAAGAAATAGCAATATTTGGAGATGCTGAGTTGATTATCCATCAAGTCAGAAATTCTTATCGTGCTAGTAATCCCAGGCTCAGGAATTATTGAAATGAGGTACGAGACCTGATTGACAATTTCTTCTTGGCCTTTAACATTTCTTTCATTCCGAGGGGGGAGAATACTTCAGCCGATTCATTAGCTGTCTCAGCTAGTTTTCTCAAAGTTCCTCTGCCGCCTAGGGTCAAATATGACGTTGAAATAAGATATAGGCCCTCTGTATTGGACAACGTCAAGCATTGGAAGGTATTTGAAGATGACCTGGAAATCAAAAAATTTCTCCAATCTGTTGATGAATTTTCTGCACTGCACATTGATCAGGATCCCGACCCAGAAGGTAACCCTTGCCCTGAGGTGTTTTTAAATAAAATTGCTAATCACCAGATTATTCAGCTGCCCAACAATCACATTCCGAGAGGACTGGTCCCCTTGGAAAGACTGTTCGATGGGAACGATGTGGACGTAAAGGGTAAGGTTTCAAATGAAGATGATGATACAACCGAATGCAACATTGGCACACAGGAGGAGCCCAAGTTTGTCAAATTATCAAGCAGTTTGACCAGAGAACAGAAGGCCGAATATACTGAGTTTCTAAAAGAGTTCGCTGATGTGTTTGCATGGACATACGAAGACCTCAAGACTTATGACACATCTGTCATTGAGCACAAGATCCCACTAAAGGAAGAGGCTAAACCGTTCAGACAGAAGCTGAGATAGATAAATCCCATGTTGCTACCTGTCATGGAGAAAGAAGTGAAGAAATTGTTAGATGCCCAAATTATTGTCCCCTTGAGATATTTCGAATGGGTGGCCAATTTGGTCCCAGTAAGGAAGAAAAGTGGAGAAATCAGGCTCTGTGTTGATTTCAGGAACCTGAACAGAAGCTCAAAGAAAGACAATTACCCCCTACCTAAGATGGAACACATACTGCAGAGGGTAACCGATGCATCCAGGATATCTATGATTGATGGGTTTTCCGACTATAATCAGATATCGGTCATGCCCGAGGACAGGGAGAAGACAACCTTCACCACTCCTTGGGGCACATTCATGTATGCCAAAATGCCATTTGGGCTAATGAATGCAGGAGCAACATTTCAGTGAGCCATGGATATAGCCTTCATCGGAGAAAAAAACCAGTTTGTAGTGATCTACCTAGATGACATCACGGTCTTCTCCAGGTCTGATAAGGAGCACCGCTGCCACTTAAGGAGAGTTTTCTCGAAGTGCCGGAGATTTGGTCTTTCCCTAAATCCCAAAAAATCTTTGTTTTCTATGGAGGAGGGGAAGTTATTAGGCCATATAGTATCAGCAGAGGGAGTAAGAATTGATCCTAGCAGGGTAGAGGCGATTCAAACCCTGTCACTTCCTAGATCCAAGAAGGAAGTTCAAGCCTTTCTGGGAAAGATCAATTTCTTGAGGAGATTCGTCTCAAATTTTGCTGAGTTGGTGAAACATATCATAGCCATGCTCAGGAAAGGAAATGAAGTAAAATGGACCGCTAAACCCTGGGAATATTTTATCCAAATAAAAAGGGCATTGACGGAGGCACCTGTGCTGATCAGTCCTGACTATTCCAAAGAGTTCCTAATTTTCTCTTTTTCTTCTGTTGATACAGTAGCGGCGGTCTTGTTGCAGAAAAATAAGGAAGGGCAAGAGCAACCCATTGCCTTCTTCAGCAGGGCATTAAGAGATGTTGAGATCATGTATGAAATCATGGAGAAACAGGCCTATGCCTTAGTGAAAGCTCTCAAATCTTTCAGAGTTTACGTCTTGCATTCAAAGGTAACCGCATAAGTCCCTTCAACTTCTGTGAAGGGAATCCTTGTGCAGCCCGATGTAGATGGGAGAAGAGGCAGATGGATCGCTAAAATCCTAGAATTTGACTTAGAGATAAATCCCACCAAGTTGGTTAAGGGGCAAGGTTTAGCCAAGCTACTGGCTAAATCCAACTGCGAAGCCTTGGGAGTTAGTTTCATCAACACTCGCTCAGGAAATCAGCAAGCTGAGCTGCCCAACCAATGCTCTCAAGATGGCTTATCGCTGGCAGACTGCGCCTGGTATCGTGACATTCTATACTTCCTGCAGGAGTTAAAGCCCCTCGATGGAATGGGTAAAAGCAAAGCGAGAGATTTACAGCTCAAGGCGGTCAAATATTGCCTCATTGACCAAATCTTGTACTAGAAAGACCCTCTAGGGGTATTTCTGAGATGCCTGGATCCGCAAGAGGCCCATAAGGTTATGTTTGATTTTCACAGCGGCCTGTGTGGAGGTCATCATTTCTGGAAGACCATAGCTCACAAGATACTCCAAGCTGGGTATTACTGGCCCACTTTATTCCCGGATGTCTGCCGAGAAATCAGAGCTTGCATCAAGTGCCAAAGGTTCTCAGGAAAAAAACGGCTCAAACCACTGCCATTGAAGCCTATAGTATCTTCAACACCTTTTCAGCAGTGGGGGTTGGACTTCATTAGAGAAATTCATGCGCCCTCAAGTGGTCAGCACAGATGGATCCTGACTGCAACGGATTATTTCACCAAGTGGATAGAACCTGTCCCCACCAGAAGCGTATCACACAAAGTAATTATCAGCTTCCTGGAGGATATCATAGCCAAATTTGGCTGTCCCAGCAGGATCGTCACCGATAATGCTGCTTCTTTCAAGTCTGAGCCTCTAATTAAGTTCTGTGAGCAGTTCGAGATCTCACTAATTCACTCCACCCCCTACTATCCCCAGGGCAATGGTTTAGCAGAGTCCTCCAACAAAATCCTAATAAGGATCATCAAAAGACTGTTGGAAGACAACAAAAGGGCCTGGGATTCAAAGTTGAAGTTTTCTCTGTGGGCTGATCGTGTGACAACGAATAAATCTCTAGGCACTTTGCCTTTTCAGCTAGTCTACAGAGCAGAGGCGATTTTTCCTACTCAGCTCGCCTTACCCGTGGCGAAATTATTTCAAGACTATGAGGGAGAAATAGATCATATGATCAGAAGGATTCATCAAATACTAGAAGTGCAACAGATCAGAGAACAAGTGAGGACTGCAGCTCATAGTCACCAAGAAAAGATCAAATAAGATTTCGACAGGAAGGTCAGGAAGAAAGAGTTTGAGATCGGGGACTTGGTACTAAAGTGGGACGCCCCCAGGAAGGATAAAGGCAAACACAACAAGTTTGATACCCTCTGGATTGGCCCCTTCAAGATCTCTGAGGTTTTCTCCAACAACACGTATGGGTTGTAAGATCTGGAGGGCGAAGAGGTTTTCAGCAGCCCAGTGAATGGGCATTTTCTGAAGAAATGTTTTATTTGAGCCTCAGACGGCTCCCTTGTTTGTAAATATTGTCCTTTAGTTCTTTGTTTACTTTCTTTTTGCATGTTTTCGGCTTAATAAGTGACTCCATAGCCCAATAGCAAGGCACTGGAGCTGCAGAAGGAGTTCTTAGAGCATCACATGGACGACTCTATCCCCCATGGAGCCTAATGTTAGCGATTATTTTTGTCTTAGGCACAAAAGTACCCAGGTCTGCAGGTTGCACAGGAAGCGCCCAAGCGCAGCGTGGGAGAGACCCTTTTTCCGGTAGCAAGTCAAGCGAGCGGGAAAAATATCGTTGGCAGCATCCAAGATCTATTTACAAAACAGATCGACGGTCATCGGGTTTTTGGAGCTACCGAGTTGCCCAAGGTTTAGCGCTAGTGGAAGCACCAATAGTTCAAATTAGACTTGGGTCGTCCGATCAAATTGGGACAGGTGGTAGCCAGTCGGCGTATCAGGGATCGGTGTTTCCGAATTCAAGGATTCGTCCGTTCATTGCAGTTGAAATTGCCGATCGGAGAAACGCCGAAAGCGCCTTTGGCACCGAGCCTATGGTCTTAGACCCAGGTCTTATCAAGCAAGCCTGTGAAGGGGAGACAACCCGTTTTGTAATAGCGAAGCTACACCGGCCGTTCATCTCAAGGAAACGCGACACGCATCTGTGCCATGTCGGTGTTCAGAGGTTTGAGCGGTAAGCGCTCCTTGCCTTTCTGTATTTCGAAACCCCGAACCTCGAAATGCCGATAGCGCCCAGAATCGGGCCCATGGTTTTGGCGCCTGGTCATAAAGGAACAAGCCTGGAGGAGGGGCGCTAATGTTCAACATTTGGCCACTCGAGCCCCAAAGTGTCGTAAGCATTCTTAGCTGTTCATTCTTATGGGGAACGCGTGGTGACCGTTAGGTCCTCCCGGCATTTCGCCCATCGCAACTTTCAAAGAGAAAAGTCTTGTTCCTTTCACATCCGCGAACCCTGAAGCGCCAACAACACTCTGGAAAATAGGCGTAGGGTCGCGGCCCATGGTCATTCGAAGAAGTAGAAAGGGGTTGTACAAAAGGGGGGCCAAAAGTGCCGAGTCGAGTCTTAGAAGGTGGACACTATGTTTTTCAGAAGCTGGTTCGACATAATCGAGAGCCCGATACCCGCTGGAATTGAATGAAGAAGAGAGGAGGGTGGGTGAAACCTCGCCTCACTCATTTATTGCAGAGTATGGATGTCCCAACTAAAAGTCTACCCAAGATGGTCCTTTGTACTGGTTCTTTTCATGAAATCCACGCCGAGTCTTCAACTCACCAGGGGGGCCTGCACACGCTAATTCAGTATTTAAGGGCTCAGCTACCCCCTGGCACGAGCCATGCAGAATTAAGGTGGCATGTGACAGGAGAATGCAGGATATATTTGATTGAGGAGACGCCATACATTGAAGGTCATGGGACACCTCTGCTGGGTGAAATGGGGGAAAAGTATATGTAGGCATTTTTTCCATTTTTGTAGGCATCGATGGTAGAGCAGAGCTCCCGATTGTAAAGTTTTAGCACAGACTCTAGTTCTCTGGTTATGCATCTGTATATGAGATTTCTTTCTTTATGACAGATAGTCTTTCTTACTTTGTCTAATTTTCATCTCATGTTAAGAGAGTTCGTGAATGAATGATTCGTGCGGATCATTGCAATTATTTCATGATAAAGGATTTATTTATGCATTATTGTATTCTCTGGTTTTCTGTGTTTGAGCGTAAGAAGATCTTGTGTTTGGATGCCTTATTCTACAGTCTGTTAGAAACCTGATGTTTACTACAGACCCTCGCATCTCTCTGATATAAGTCTTCCCCCTACTCACCCTTACTACACCTCACTGTCTGAATTTCATGCAAGACCTCACCTGCCCATGCATCCTTGGCCTAGTTTCGGAGTTGGAACCACATCGTTTGAGTTTACTCCCATTCGATCACTCCTTTTTATACCCATTACAAACTATCATGACATAAAACTGATGGGCGTCGGGCTCTGCTCCTGCAAGCAATCCAGGAGTGACTTTTGTCACCAACACTCCTCAACCATGAGGATCCACATGACGTGCCACATACCACCAGAAACAACATGATGTATACTATCCATCCATGGGTGTTGTATATGCATGTGCATTTTCCTTCATGTCCAAATACCTTCATCAATCTTGCGGTCCAAAACCCATGACTAGGGTTGACATTAATGACAACAACCAATCTTCTTCAAAAATTCATTTCTCCTCAACCATGAGGATACACGTGATGTGCCACATACCACCAGAAACAACATGATGTATACTATCCATCCATGGGTGTTGTATCTACATGTGCATTTTCCTTCATGTCCAAATACCTTCATCAATCTTGCCATCCAAAACCCATGACTAGGGTTGACATCAATGACAACAACCAATCTTCCAACAATCTTCCCCTTTGCCATTGATGGCAACACTCATTCTCCCCCTATCATCATGATCTCAATTTCTCTCCCCCTTTGACATCAATGGCAAAGGTTAGGGCTGCTCCCCCTGAGTTTAATGGAAAAATGTAACTCTCTTCTTTGGGGCTGCTCCCCCTGAACATGTGACACTCAATAATAC
>ML824410.1:66139-79533 GCA_009831015.1 Picea engelmannii | reverse complement strand
ATTGAACCTTAAGAACGTAAGAGATTGCTTTGATTTCTTTAAAATTGTATTTCTATGTTTAAAAAGCATTGAGAGAAGCGTTCCAAGATCACCATAGTTTTGATGACTTAGAAGGTTAGGGAGGTCTGTATTGTGGCAAATATTTTTAAATTGGGATCTAATATGGGTATATGTAGGGCAATCTAATAGGAAGTGCTTTTCATTTTCTACCCACTTAGTGTCACAAACATGACATATTATTTCATCCCATGATGTTTTGGGAGTTTTGCAACGCTTAGTTTCACTATGTAGCTCGTGAGAGTTTGTTCTTATTTTAACAATGTTGATTTTGTTCTTTGCAATTCTCAAAACCAAGAGGTAATTTTGATCTTCTAAATTAGGGTTGACCACCTTCTTGTAGTATCTTAATTTCCTTTTATCCACTAATTCTTTATCACACCATATATTCTCCTTAAATTTAGCAGTGATAATATTTGTAATATTATCGATATTCTACATGATGACTTCTTCTTGTATTTCCCAATGATTTAGACAAGATTTGACATCTTTATGCCATCTTCGCTTGAGCCATTGGTGGTTTTGGCTAGAGTTTGAAGCAATTTTTGTGAGCCTCTTTTCATTCATGTTGTTTATCTTGTTTTTGTATATTAGATATCTAATCATAGGAATGCTCTCAATGGGGGAAATACTTACTTCTATGAGGAGGATAGGATAGGGTGTATTTCCCTTAATTTTGAGATTAAAAGTTATAAAATTCTTTTGGATCTATTCTATCTTTCTCTAGGATTCTCTAGATATACTGCAACCCCAAACTTCACATCCATATAAGATTACCGAGGTGATGAGAGTGTGAAAGAGGAGTTTTTTTTATCACAAAGACAAAGGTCTGTTGATTTACAATTGTTTTCGAGCCCATAATAAGATTTCCACCCTCCATTTATTCCTTTTTTAATGCTATAGTTCCAATTCAACATGTGGTGGATATCGATTCCAAGATATTTGTATGAAAGGAACTTCCTCCAAGCTATTATTTTCATAAACAAAATTATCATAGGTGATCCTTTTGGATTTAATTATCATAACCTTTGTTTTGTAGTGTTCACAGTCATGCCCATGCTAGAGAAAAAGTCTTGAGGATTATCAGTTTCTTACCTAGGTCATTATCATAGGTACTTTTCACCAAAAGAACAATATCATCGGCATAAAGAAGGAGGATCATGAATATAATTGCGAGAGTTGGACCAACAAAACTTGTGTCCTTCAAACAATCTTCTAACTTATCAATATAGATGTTGAAAATGATAGGGGATAGGGGACAAACTTGTTTGAATCCTATATTACAGTTAATTTTTTCCGATCATCCCTCAGTGTTCCTAAACTTGGCGATAAATTTCTCATATAGCCTTACTGTGGAAGATCTTAACTTGAAAGGGACTTTAAGCTCTTCTAATCTATTACAGAGGTTAGTCTTGGGAACAATGAAAACATATTTTCTAAAATCAATGAAACAACAAAGGAGATAAGTTTTATCATTATGTCACTCCTCTGCAATGATCATAAATGTCACAAGGTGGTCCATAGTGGGATAGTGGCCTCTAAACCTAGCCTAGTCTCTAGCTCTTTTTCCATGGTTTTCTAGCCATGTACCGATCTTTTTTTCCAAAATACCTTTGTATAGCTTTAGCTTAAATGGGGATAATCATAATGGTCTTATAATTAGAGGGATTGTTTTTATTTCGTTTTTTAAAAATAGGAACAATGAGGCTTTGAGTCCAAGGTTTTGGGAAGTCTTGTTGGATAGCTAAATCAAAGAGCTTATGTATGTGAGGGATGAGGATAGGTCCTCCAATTTTTAACATTTTAGCTTGGTAACCTTCGATGTCCTTAGTTTTTCATTTTCATAGCCGCTTAACCCGAAAATTAATGTCTTCTATAGAAAACACTTCATCCTTTGTAGAGCTATTCAACATGTCTTCCATGACATTAGGGCATTCTTACATATTTTTAAGGTAGAAATTCCAGTCCTTCAAGGGAATCTTATTATTTTCTTTAGTTTTACGAGTTATAATTTGCCTCCATAATTTCTTAGGATCTATCTTCAATATGTGCAAAAGCTTCTCTTGCTTTTTATTTATATAGTCTTTTTTTTAAGGTTTTGTATCTATTTATCTTATCATATTTTAAAGATGCATTGGAAGCATCCCTAATGTATTTTCTAACAATTTTACATTCATTATCATACCAAGGGTTAGTTGTATTGTTTTCTCTTTACGTAACACCTCAATAGAGAAATTGTTAATTGAAGTAGAGAGGGTTGTTGTAAATTTCTTATAGTGAGCTTCAATATTGTTCTTATACAATATGCATTTTAGAGCATTTCTTAAGTCTTTTATTAAGAGATTGAGTTTTTGTTTGTCAAAAATTAAGTGCATTTGGTTGTTAGGGTGCTCCTCAATAGAGATTTTGTGAATGGTAAAGTTAAGAGTTAGGGTTAGAGGTCTATGATCATAGTCAAATTCATGGTCATCTAAAATATCAAATTTTACTATTTGGTTGTATATGGGGATATCTGATATTACATAGTCAACAACACTACTACACATCCCATGGATACACGCCATCATGTTATAATTTGCCCACTTCTTTAGACCATTGCATATTATTAAATCTTGAGAGGTACAAAGCTTGATTAACTCAGTACCAAACAAATTCTTGATCAGGTCTTAAAAGTTTATTTTGTAACTGTTAGCTAAAACAAGGTCCTCATCTAGACAAAGAAGATTAGGGTTAGAGCCATTACTTAAAATAGTGAAGTAAAAAAGAAACTAAATGTGAGGAGTGTGGCCAGTTTAAGAGAAAAATAAAGTAAGGATTATATACAATTTAGTCCTTTCCTTTTTGTTTTTTTTTTGTAAATAAAAAGAGAGGCAGATCCTAGTATAGCTTATCCATACAAAACAAACACATGTCGCTAGATTGCCAATTGTTTCGTCGAATTAGAGGAAACAAGGAAAATTGGCAGCCTGGGATGCCCATGTCTAAAAAAGGTGGTCTGCCATTTGCCCTGCCAAAAGGAAACCAGGGTAGGTGGCGACCTATAGTATTTACATTAAACAATAAAACTGGAATGCAAACTAGACTGGACTTGGAACTAAACCAGGAAGAGTTAAGATTGACATCTAACCAGAACTGGAAATAACTCTAGACCATGTAATTACCTGTTAGCATCAGAAGTAGCTTCGCCAGGTTCTCCATTGTACGGTCTGCTCTGAGTTGGCAGGACAAATGGTCTTGCACATGTCAGACATTTTTTCCCCGCTGGTGCGTTGGAGAATGCTTCATACAACATATCGATGTGTTGGTGCATGAGTGTGACATGGTAGATCTGATATGTCATCTAGCTCCGTATATAGAACACCAATTCCAATTGTTCCAGGTGGAAGAAGGGTTGGGGGGCACGCCATGATTCTGGTACAATAGATATAGGAGGTGGCTCAAAAACCTCGCCACCTTCCACCATCGTGCCACCTAGACCCTCCATAACCTCACCTGTAGAAGATGACACTCTGTCCTGTGCACCATCCATGTGCTCCTTTCCTACACGCCATCCCTGTGCATCCTTCTCCTTCCCGGCATCCCTGTCCTTTGCTGCGACATTGGATAATTCATAGTCTTCTGGAAGTAGGGCGTCCTAAGAGACAAGGTGGAGGAATTCCTCTAGGAATTTATCCTCCACGATGCATATGTGAACCTCATCTTCCCCCTCCACCATGGTGTTGATGCATTGGCGATCCATGATAGCTAGTGTAGTGTCTTCCACAGAGAAATTGCTTGGGGTTTTCCAATTCTATGGAATAATGAAGAGAAGGGACTCCAGAGGGATCTGTATGGGTTCCTCCAGGATTACTTCCTCCATGTAATCCATTGGAGGCAAGCTGACCATCCCTCCTCTGCGAGCTTCCTAAGAGCGCTAAGTGAGGGCTATGGAGAGTGCTCACTCTAGCAACTTCCACCTCCTTTGTCGCATGACAAAACTATGCTAGGAAGGGTCATGATGCAGCCTGCCTCTCTCCCATGGCATCGAGGAAGTAATGCAGATGGATATCTTGAAAAAGGTTCTGTAATGGATGCACCAGAGCACTAAGTTGCTTGCCTAGTGGAGGTCGAGGGAGAAATTATTTAAGTTGGTTCATTGTTGTATGATATCGAGGAGGAGCGATATGGTTGCTCCCATTATCACCCCCCATCCATTGAATTTCATTTTCGTTGCTCTGCTCACACAAGGGAGCTGTCCTTCTTCTCTTGACAGGCAGTTAAGGCGAGCTCCCATTATTAATGGAGAGGGGATGGGAGCCAGCCTACCATATCTATGGTTGGGCTTGGGCCTGTGTTACATGGTCTCCATGTGCTACGTGGCACCCCATCCGGGGTTGGGTAATCGATCCTGGCCAGGTATTGGCATCGGTCTGAGAGTTCAGATCGAGGTGAAGTATGGGCATTCCAATGGATCAACTCAGCCATGGAAGCCACACCTTCATTTGCCAGGAAATCTGCTACTTTGTTTGTGTCCTTTTCACATGAGAGGGAATGATGGTAAGGTTGGGCCGTAAGAGGGAGCCAAAGTCCTCTAAGAGTCCTGAGAGTCTCCAACTGGGTGAGACCTCCAAGGGGTGTTCTCCATGAAGGATTTTGGTTATAAGTTGGAATATGATCTGGAAGTCCCACTCCACAATGATCTTGTTGTAATGTTGGTTTGTTGCTATCTTGATTCCTATTAGGAGGCTCCAGATCTCAACAACATTGTTTGTGTTGTAGCCCAAATAGCGTGTTGCGAGGTGGAGGATTTCTCCATTTGATTTCTCGAGGATCGCCCCAAAGTCACCTGGGCCCGGATTTCCTTTTGAAGCTCCGTCAAAATTAGTTTTGATGAATCCGATTAGAGGGGGGGACCAGGTGATTGGGTTGCTAGTTGACCAGTTGGCCGCTGGGGAAGGGGGTGTGTCAGCCAGGTTGAGGTGCCAGTTTTGGAGCATATGGCGTTCATCCATACTGCACTTTAAGTCCTCAATAGACCATTTCCTACTTTTGATTGTTTCTCGGATTAGATTCATGATTTTGTCCCAAGTAGAGGTGGGGGGTGAGGCCTTTGATTGGAATATTCTTTTATTTCTTTCCTTCCAAATTTTCCAGTGGGTGAAGCCCGGTAGGAGCTGCCAGATGCGAGCTAGAATTGGGTTCTGAAAAGTGATTGAGTCCCAATTTTCTATAGTGTCGTTGATGCTGGTCCTATTTCTGTTGGAGTGATGCATTATTTGAGTTCCAAGATCCCAAATTATCTGACTGTAGTGGAATTTGTTGAAAAGGTGTTCCATTGTTTCCTCCTGTTGCTTACAGAGGGAGAAAATTGAGGAGCCTATGAAACCCCGCTTTTTGAGATTGTCCCAGGTGAGGATGCGGTTTTGGACTGTGAGCTAGACGAAGATGGAAACCTTGGGCCATAGTGTTGAGATTCAAATCTCACCCAATATGCTCTCCTTAGCCTGATATTGATAGTTCCCTTGCAAATAGTAGGCCTCTTTGACCGAAAAATTGTCAGTTGTGGAATGCCCCCATATGAGAATGTACAAGCCTACCCTGATGAATATTTTTCATTGGTTTGCATAGTCTCACTAGGCTTGGAGGTCCATTTCTCTTGGGAGGTGTAGTTCCTGGTGTGTTGTTTTCGAGTTTTTCCATGGAAGATTCCTGTCAGACATTCTCCAAAGATCCTTAACCCATCTAAAGTTGTCAAGTTGCAGTGCCTGACGAAGGGGATTGAGTTCTTCTAGAGTAGATAGAGATGTTTGTTGTTGCCATGAGTCATCCTAGAACAATGTGTTTTCCCCATTCTTGATTTCCCATAAAGCATACTTCTGGACTAGTTGTCTGTTGAGCAAGGCCGTGTTCCATATGTTGAATCCCTGTATTTGGTCGTTGAATATGATTAGTTGTTATGCTCAGGTGGTCGATGCATATTTTTGTTTCCATATTTGTGCCTATAGTTTCGTGGGGTGCTTGAGGCATCACCACCACAATTTAGCTCCCATAACTTGATTAAGTTTTCCTAGGTCTCGGAGCCCTAATCCACCCAGAGCTTTGGGCTTACATAGGTTATCCCAGCCTACTAAAGCCCACTTTTTATCCGGGTGGTGCCCATGCCATAAGAAGTCATGTTGTAGGTTCATGATGACCCATATTACGAACTTAGGTGTTGTTAAATCCGTGAAAAGGTAGGTTGGCAAGGCTTGAAGGATAGACTCGAGGAGTACCAACCTAGCTGCAATATTAAGAGGTTTGAAGGTCCAGTGGTTGAGTCTATTGGAAATGGAGAGGATCATACTGTCCTAGGAGATGGAGCACACAGGTGCATCTGTGAAGGGTATGTTGAGATAGTTGGACGGAAGGGAGATCTTGGGTATACCTAGGAGGTGGGAAATATGATTTTGGACAACAAGTGGCATATTGAAGAAGTAGAGATTACATATTTCAAGGTTTAGGACCATTCTTGATGCCTCCGCAAAGTCAGTGAGGATGGCGTTGAGTTTGGAGGCTTCTCAAGCTATCAGAGTGTTCAAGAGGAGGGTGTCATCAACAAACTGGCTATGTGAGGGGGTTGGCTGAATGTTGTGCAGAGGAAGGCTCTTAAGGGATCCATCCAAGACATAAGCTTTAAGGTAGCGTCCCAGACCTTCCGCCATTAAAACAAAGAGGAAGGGAGAAAGGGGTTCTCTTTGATGGATTCCTCTGGTAGGGGAAAAGGTTTGGGAGGGAAATCCATTGATCAGGATAGATAAGAAGGCTAAGGAGGTGAGCCTCATGATCCATTTCACCCAGTGGCTATCAAAACCGAAAGATTCTAGTAGGGAGCGCATGTACTGCCAATTGATTCTGTCAAAAGCTTTAGATAGGTCGAGTTTGATGAGAATACATGGGATCTTAATTGTCTTCAGCAAGTGGATGACCTCATGTGTGAGGATGACACTGTCCATGATTTGCCTGCCTTCCACGTAGCCCACTTTCTCTTTGGATATGACAAAAGGTAGGATTGGTTTGAGGTACGTGGCTATGGACTTGGTGATGATTTTGTAAATGACATTGCAGAGGGAAATTGACCTGTATTGTTTGGGGTGAGTGACCCTCTCCTCTTTTGGGATGAGAGTGAGGAAGGTGGCGTTAAGGACTAGGAGGAATTTCCTGGAGGTTCTGGATTCCTCCACCACCTACCAAACTTCTTCCCTGATCATACCTCAATAGTAATTAAATAAGTCCGTAGTGAATCCATTTGGACCTGGCACTTTCCCTGGGGGCATTTCTTTGACTGCGTGGTCCACTTCCTCTTGAGTGATGGGCCTCATTAAGGCTTCATTTTGTTCCTGAGTGACTAGGGAGGGTATGTGTCTTGTTATTTTTTCGATTGTTGACGCTCTATCATAAATGGTTTTTGTTAGAAGGTCTTTGTAATAGTTGGTTAATTCCTCAGCAATTTTGTTGTGCTCCCTAATGGGGTTGCCCTAAACATCCTCCAGTTGCGTTATCATGTTTATGTATCTCCGGTGCACCATTGATCTGTGAAATAATTTGGTGTTCCTCTCACCCTCTTTGAGCCATTGAACCCTGGATTTTTGATGCCATAAAATTTCCTCCTACTTTTTTCACTCTTATAATTCCACCTGAAGCTCTTCTTCTTCCTTTATTAAGTCCGTAGTTCTGATTCTTGCAGTGAGGGTTTTTTGTAGAGTTTCCAATCTATTCTCGATTTCTTGCATTCGTTGAAGGATGTTCCCAAAGGTGGTTTTATTCCAAAGCTTCATATGTGTCTTGAAGTTTTTGATTCACTGTTGAAATTTGTACATGCAGGTACCATGTTCTATTTCTGCATGGTTCCACCAGGAAGTTGAGAGTCGAAGAAAGTCAGGCTGGGATAGCCAAAAAATTTCAAATCTGAAGGGTAATTTGAGTTTTGGCGTCGATCTTGCATCCAGCCAAAGCGAGATGGGCCAGTGATCTGAGCCTTATTTTGGAAGACTGTTGGCCTCTATGGCATGATCCACTAGCAGGGCTTCCGATATGAGAAAGCGGTCTAGCCAGCAAGGAACCTGCTGATGTCTAGATCTGCGGTTGGACCAGGTGAAAATGCCATTTTGGGTTTCTATGTCTATAATATTTAGTTGATCTATGAGTGTTTTGAACTTACCACTATCTTGCTCCAACCGTTTAGTGCCTCCAATTTTCTCCTCCAGCGTCAGGATCACATTGAAGTCGCCTCCCAACATCCAGTTGGGCGTGCTCAGTAGTGATTTGATGTAATTTATTCGCTTCAAGAATTTTTCTTTGTCCTATAGGATTTGAGGTCCATAAACATTCACGATTTCCCCTTCCTTGGTGGATCCTATGACTTTGAAGTATGTCGTGATCATACCTACAGTGGAGAAGGGCCGATCTATTACAACAATTGCAGGATTCCATACGATCGCTAATCCCCCTGCCGTGTTGGTGGAGTCTATGTGGAGGGAGTCACATCCTCTCCAACATCGGTGAAAGATAATCTTTGCTTCTGCTCTAGCACATTTTGTCTCCTGTAGCAGGAGAACATCTGGATTTTCTGCGCGTATACAGTCTCAAAGAGTCCTATGCTTGGATCTTCCATTAAGTCCTCTAATGCTCTAGGTTATGATCTTCATCATGATGATTGGGGAGGTGGATGGAGGTATCCCTCTAAGAGCCTTTGAACCTGGCCTGCGTTGAGCATGAAGTTCCCTACCTCTTTGATGAGATGGTGAGCGGATTTGTGACCTCGTCTTTTTTTTCCCGAGGGGTATGCTTAGAGTCTGTGGTTGGATCTGTGGTTATGCCTAGCTGAGCAGTGGGTCCTGCTATGGAATCTATAAACACTTTATGTACCTTTCTGAGTTGTTCTACCAGGATTGCGTGCAGATCCTTCCGGTTGAGGGACTCCTCCAGTTTTTCAATATCTATGTCTGCCAAGTCTTGCTCATCTAACTGCATAAAGGTATCCTCGTTTTCCTCCGTCTTGTCTCCTTGATGATCTTATTTTCTCGAGGCATATTGATGTGAGGCTTGACCTTTTTCTTTCTCTTGGATTTTCTCTTTGTGTGGATATTGGACCTCTTCTTCTTTCGACAGCTGATTTAGGATGTCGTAGGAGTTTTTGGTGGTTATTTTTGGGGTGCCGTTTGGATTCTGCTTCCATGGTGGGTTCCGTTTCCAGTCTGTGACTGTGGTGAATCCGTCTTTTTGTTTGGTCTCCCCAGCTTTGGGGACTTGGGCATTCAAGGAGTAGTCTCGAAAGAGGTGGCCGTGCTCATGAAATTTTATACAACGGAAGGGGATGTGCTCATAGTCTATTGTTTGGTTCCAGTCTTCATCCTAATATTCCATAGTTACTAATCCTGGTAATTCTTTTGATATGTCCATATAAACACAAATCCTGGCATAGGAGGTGTATTTCCTTTTTTTGTGGCTTCCGATGACTTGACATATCGCCCCACTATGTTTCATATACCCATTAGTATTTATTCCAACCAGAACTCTTGTGGCAAGGAATAGAGCCTGATCCAAACTGGGGCCATTGTGAAATCCTCCTTTTCTGGGTTGAAGTGGTCCATCCAGAACCGAAGGAATAACCCTGTCGAGTTGTAGAAGTACGACCCATTGTCAAAGATTTTGTCCTTGTCTTCTAGGTTGTAGAGGATAATCGTAAAAAACCCTTTGGAGTTGAGTTGAACCTCGTAGTCTCCCCTAGGGTTCCGCCAATCTTTGATCAATCTTAATAAATCTCGCTCGAAAGGCCAGAGCCCCAAGAAATTTCCTATTAGGGTGTGCTCTCTCATGAACTAGGTGTGTTCGCCTACCCTCATTGAGATTATGAGATATCTGGTGGTTTTTTTCAATTGGGGAATGCATTTTCCTGGTTCCCATCCTCGATATGCCTTTGGATGAGATGTGCTTGAATCCACATCCATTGCTTTGATAAGTCCCTGCTCTCTGGTAAGGAGTTGTTCTCTCATGTGCGGTGGTGGCTCAAAGGTGGGTCGCTTGGCTCTTGTTCCCGCTCTATCATTGGAAGTTATGTTTCTGTATGAGGGCCCCCCCCCCCACCCCCGCCCTTCTGGGCTCATCCTAAACCTTCAGCCGTAGGGTGTCTGGTCGTACCAACGCAAATCATGTGTCAGGCACGGCTACAGGCAGGTCAGAGCATGCAGGGAATCGCTATGGAGTCGTTAGGGTTTCCTTAGTCGTTCGCTTCCTTCATGATTCATCCTTTCCTTTTTGTTAATAATTGTTGTTAATATCTATATCTTTGATATGAGTAACATCAATCAATAAAATAATATATAATAAAAATATAAAATAATAATTACTAATTAAAAAAACATAAATTATATATTTTATTGTATTTTAAATTTATTAAATATATAAATATTTGATAATGGAAATGTTGATTTTTTAATGAATTTTTGTTTGTTAATGTATTCTTCATCTCTTTTTCAAGTGGTTTTTACATTTCATTTTAGGATTGCTTATCATTGTTATTGAATTTTTTTAGGAATGAAAAATGGTAGAGGAATTAATGAAGAAGATCATTGTGCTTATTGTCCCTCATATTATATGAGGCCTTGTTCAAGATTGAATACCTTTCCCAATTACATTGTGTGTTATCACATTGTTTAGCCCAAAGCACTTACTTGGTCAATTACAATTGAAACCAAACTTAGCCTTCATAGTTCTCATCTACTTAAGGGTTCCTTCACACTTAGCCAATTTTCCCTTAACTTTTCAACCTTTGAAACCCTTCACGATTATTTAAAACCTTGGCCATTTCTTCCTTCTTCAAATTTTTCTTTCATCATAATTTCCAAATCAAACCCTCTTTCACCTATTGAAGTTGTTGCCTTGGATTCCTCAATCGGGTCCCCTTCTCTTGTTCAAGCTTATGCCTTCGCCTGATTTCAAAGACCAACCCAATTCTTCATGCGGGCCCTTTATAACTTGTTGAAGCATTGTCTCGAACGATTTCAAAGATTGAGCTTGATTCCTAAAATTGGACCCCCTTCTCATTGTTTGAATAGTTGTCTTGACCAATTTCAAGATCGGGCTTGATTCCTTAATCGGGCCCCCTTCTTGTTGTTTGAGTCGATGCCTTGGATTATTTCAATATCAAGATTGATTCCTCAATTAAGCTGCCTTATCACTATTTGAGTTGATGCCTTGGGCCAATTTCATGATCGGGCCCAATTCCTCAATCGGGTCCCCTTCTCATTGTTCAATTTGTTGCATTGAACCGATGGATAGATAATATGGCTTTGAATTTGAAGAATAAACACAATATTAATAGTGAATTTTGAAGAACTTAGTGTGATTTCTTAAAATATGCAAGTATATACGTTAATGTAAACTTTTAATAAAAAACAGTATTCTAACATTGAAGGAAACAACGTCAAGATGGATTTGAGGACCAATAGACCAAGGATAGTATGATTTTAATTCTCGCACTACTATGAAGAAATCTAAGCACTCATTGATGTTTGAATAGCTTTAAAACACTGCAAGAGAAAATAAATGATCAAATTTTCCAACTTTCTTTTGCATTGAAGTAGAGAAGGCGTTTAAGGATCATTTTGAGAAGAGGGATGTTAAGAGAACATCTATATTTCCCAAAATGTAGTAGCATTAACATACACATAAATTTGTTTGGGGTTGCATCCTTTTCCCACTACTACACACTAKGGATTATCAGTTACAGGACCTATTGTAATCATCATGGACTTCATAATATGAAGAAATGAAAATTAGATATGTTATCAATTTGGCCAATAACTAATGTTTGGATTTCAAATGGAACCTAATGGATCCAGATTTCTTTGAAATTTTCATGTTATATATGCTTTAAAAACATGATATGATGGGAAACTTGATGTGCTACTAAGGAATACACACAAAATACCACAAAGTCAAAAGACTAACAGATGACCAGATACCAATAAAATGTACACGTCTTGAATGAGGAGAATAAACAACATTCAAACATGTATCATAGCTTGATTTTGTGATAATGTCATGTTCAATTTTTGCATGAGTCCACTATTTTTTTATTTTGTCATAACTCTATCAAGATATGTTTTATGTCTTCCGAGATATCTAATAACTTTTTATCTCATTTTTTAATCCACGCACTTATCTACAACTTTGTTTTTCTCATTTAAAATTACAATTATATACTTTGTTATCTTATTTTTTTCCAATTTAAAAAAAAATCAGATTTCATATATACTGTAGTAAAAAAATTATAATACAAACTTGTTAGATGTCAGACTTTCAATGTAATCCTAAGTCCACATGAAAGCAATTATCCACATAACAAACTATTTGTTTATAAAATTACAATATTACTCCAAGTAATTATCAAAAAATTGTCTCCAAGGTTTTCTAATTCAATAAAGATATCAACCTTTTCTAGAGAGTGAGTGTAACATATAATCTTATCTAGTTTCTAAGTATGATTATGATTGTATAAATATTTATAAATAAAATTAAACTATGACTCTAGCAATTAGAAACTTTAAAACTTTAATTGTTGTAATCTTTCCCGCTCATTGTAGTAAAATAGAATCAACATATATTATTATGAATAAATCATAGATAGAGGTTCTAATATAATGAACCAATGGCTTCTTTGGATGTAGTATGAACAATACTGTGAATTTTTCCACAAACTTTATTATCACTTTTAAGCATATGATTTAAAGAGAGAGGGACTATTCCTTTGTAAAATATTTCCCTCAATGAGGAAAGAGTCAATATAATTATAATAATATATTTGTAATACAATTATAGTAATATATTTGTAATTATTTTTTTATGAGGAAATAGTCAATATAATTATAATAATTATAGTGATAATAATAATAATTTATTTTTAAGGTCACCGTCAAGCCACACCAAATTGATATATGAAACCTTTTGTTTGTAATACAATTATAGTGATATATTTATAATATGAATTTGTTAAAAATATTTACATTTATAATATATTATTTATAATATATTATATTGATTAATATTTAAATATTTAAAATATATTATATTGATTAATATTTAAATATTTAAAGTAAATTTAATTTTAATTTTGATAGAAAAGGCATTTAAGGATCATTTCGAGAAAAGGGATGTTAAGACAACATCTGTATTTCCCAAAATGTAGTAGCATTAACATACAGATAAATTTGTTTGGGGTTGCATCCTTTTCCCACTACTACACACTAGGGATTATCAGTTACAGGACCTATTGTAATCATCATGGACTTCATAATATGAAGAAATGAAAATTAGATATG
>ML824410.1:45801-66039 GCA_009831015.1 Picea engelmannii | reverse complement strand
TAAGAGTTTGGTCAAACACCTGGACCTTCGAGACACTAGGTAGGTATGAGAGAACTGAAGGTGGATTTTGTCCATATACTGCTTCAAAAGGAGTCATGCGAGTAGTTGTATGGTAAGAAATGTTGTACCACCATTCATCTAGTGGTAACCATTGAGCCCATTGATTTTGTCTTTCGAATGAAAAAAACCTCAAATATGTTTCCAAACAATTGTTGACAACTTCAGTTTGACCATCAGTCTGGGGATGATAGGCGCTGCTGAGATACAATTGGGTTCCCTGTAGCCTAAATAGTTCTTGCCAAAAATTGCTGGTGAAAGTGGGATCTCGATCATAAACAATAGAATGAGGCATGCCATGAGTCTTGAAGACATGATCCATGAAAAGTTGATCCACAATGGATGTGGTAAATGGGTGTTGAAGAGCACAGAAATGAACATACTTGGAAAGACAATCAACTACCACCATGATGGTTGACTTATTTCCCGATTTAGGTAAGCCAACAATGAAATCCATAGAGATATCCCTCAAAATAGCGGGTAGAAATGGAAGTGATTGTAGTGTGCTAGGAGATTTGATTTTTTCTCCCTTGTTGCATTGAAAAACATCACATTCCTCCAAAAAAGTGTGAACGTCATGTTTCATACCATCCTAGAAAAAAGAACGTTTAACCCTTTCATAGGTTTTGGTAAGCCCTTAGTGGCCAGTTGTGGGTGGAGCATGAAGCTCAGAAAGCACCGGAGATTTAATTTGTGAATTTTTACTTCAATACAGATGGGATTTGTAGTGAATCTCATTATTGTGCCAAGAGTACCTGGGGAGACTAGAGAATTGGCTTGTAATTATTGGATCAGACGTGAAATTTTGGGATCCTGTAGCTATTCATGGAGAATAGCTTGGCGCAAATATTGTAAAATGAAGGAGAGGGAAAAAAGGGACCCTTCATCTTCATATTTTTTTGAAAGAGCATCAAAAACCAAATTTTCTTTTCCTTTCTTGTAAATGATCTCATAATCATATCCAAATTTCTTAGTCACCCATTTTTGTTGCTCCAGGGGTGAAGGACATTGCTCCAAAAAATACTTGAGGCTCTAATGATCTATCTTAATTTGGAAGAATTTCCATAATAGATAAGGGCGCCAGAGGTCCATTGCATGAAGAATAGCCAACATTTCCTTTTCATAGATTGATTGGCCCAAATGTCGCTCTAACAGTTGTTTGTTGGTAAAGTCCAAAGGCCAACCATCTTGCATAAGGACTGCTCCAATTCCTCTCCTAAAAGCATCACATTCTAGGACAAAGTTCTTTGTGAAGTCGGGAAGGGCCAAAACATGAGTGGTACACATAGTTGCTTGAAAGGCTTGAAAGGCCTGATCAGTTGTGGGAGTCCAAGAGAAAGAATTATTTTTAAGGAGAGTAATGAGAGGCATCAAAATATTTCCATAATTATTAAAAAACTTGCGATAATATCATGTTAATCCCATAAAACCATGCAATCTTTTGAGAGTCTTTGGGTGAGGCCAATCCTGCATAGCTTCAATCTTCTTAGGATCCACCCTGACACCTGCCTTGCCAAAAATATGACCCAAGTACTAACTTTCAAGGCTCCAAAATCACATTTAGATTGTCTCGGGAAAAGTTGGTGCTGAGAGAATAGATGAAGAAATTGATCCACATGATCAAGATGGGTTGTCTAGGTTTTAGTATAGATGAGAATATCATCAAAGAAAACTAAGATAAAATGATGAAGAAAAGGATAGAAGACATGATTCATGAGGCTTTGTAAAGTAGAGGGAGCATTACACAAGACAAAGGGCATGACCAAGAACTCATAATAGCCCTCACGAGTGTGGAATGCAGTCTTAGGGATGTCGTCCTCTTTCATACGTATATGGTGGTAGCCATAACGAAGATCAAGTTTACTAAAGAAATGGGAACCACTTAATTCATCCAAGATATCATCAATGACATGAATGGAAAATTTGTCTTTGATGGTGAGTTTTTTTAGGGAAAAAAATTGAGGACACATTGACCAAGAGCCTTATTTCTTAAGTACCATGACCACAGGAGAAGAACAGGGGATAGTATTAGGATGGATAACGCTTGCGAAAATCAATTCTTGAACAATTTTCTCAATTTCATTTTTTTGTGCAAAGTGATTACAATAGGGACGAACATTGGGAGGAATTATATTGGGGATGAGGGGAATGGAATTATCATGAACACCATGAGAAGGACGAAGTCTCTGGGGAGTGGAAAAAATAGCTTGATTTTTGGAGAGGATGGATTGGAGGTTAGGAGGCATAGAGGGTCTCTCAGTGGCATGAATGGAATAAAGTTGTGCAATAATTCCGGAATGACCTTTTTCTAGGAGCTTTTCCATGCAATGGGAATTGATGATCTCAGGGGAACCTATTGTGATGCCTTGGAACTTATACTGTTGGCCCTCCTGGGTGAATTTCATGGTTAATTACTTGAAATTCATGAGAATGGGGCCTAGAGTCCTTAGCCATTTGGCACCCAACACAATGTCACAACCACCCATGTTGATAGAAAACATATGATATTTCACGTGATATTGACCAATTTGGATATGCATATTTTCATAATGCCTGCCACATTTCATGGACCCACCATTGGCAATCATGATTTGAAATTTGTTGACTACTCGAATATAGCAATTAGTTTCTTGGGAAATGCAATGATGAATAAAATTATGGATTCTTCCACTGTCAACGAGGATGATAACCTTTCGATGCTTAATGTAACCAATTGGCTTGAGGGTTTGGGGAGCAGAGAAGCCAATGAGATAATTCAGGGAAATGATTGGTTCATCTTCAGGAGGGTTGGAAGGTTGACTCATGTTAGTGGGTTCAGGTGACTCAGCCACAGGGGGAGCCTGGACATATTCTTCAGAAACATCCTCAGAGATGGCCATAAAAATATTTTGTTCCTTACACTTGTGCCCAAGAAAATATTTGTCATCACAATTATAATAAAGGCCCTTGAGTTGGCATTCAACCATTTCTACCCGGGTCAATTTATGGATCTTTGGTGGAGTGGAAGAAGGACTGGGAGTGATTGGTTTAGGGTGAGGAATGAAGGAGGGTTTTTTGGTTTGAGAAGGGACAACATGTTGTGCTTCCTTATCTCTTTTAGTATCTTCCACCCAACTTTGAGGGTGAAACATGAGGACGTGGGAAAGAATCTCATCCTTGAGGCCACTAATAAATAATTCTAGGAAAAAAAACATCATACATGTCCTCTATGCAGAAATCCAATCGCTTAAAAGAAGATATAAAGTCTTCCAATGTGCCATATTGTTTCAACTTTGTCAAACGACCTAAATGGTTGGTGTCAGTGTCAAAGCATTCATAAATTTCTGCAATAAATTGTGTCCAAGCCACATACCCTTGGTGGAATTTTTTTCTCCATTGCCAACGTTCTGGATCTAGATGGAGAGCACCATACCTTAGTTTGGCCAAGTCATCAGTGATGACGTACAAAGATAAATAGTGTTCCATTTGAGTGACCCGACCTGTGGGATCTGAGCCATCAAATTTTTTCACCTCCATGTGAGGGGGATGCAGGTCCCGCTGAAAGTGGTGGGGAGGAAAAGAGGTGGAATGGGAGGATTCAGGACCTTCAAGGTTATAAGGTGTGAAAGAAGAGAAAGGATCTAGGGTGGGCTTAAACAAGGCAGTCAAATTGTTCACTGTGTCCTGGCATTGTTGATAGGTGGTAGTCAATTGAGTGATGGATGTGGGAAGTGATTCAAGCGAAGCAAGATGGGATTTTAGGTGACCAATTCTGGACATAATGGAAGAGATATAAATCCAGGTTTGTTCATGAGATTTGTCCAAGCTGTTGAGATGTTGTTCCCAATCTTGGTTGTGAGTGTGGTCCATGGGGATGAGATAGGGCCCTGGGGGAAACATGGGACCACAAAGAAATGGTTTATTGGTGATTGGTACCACTATGATTAGTGAAAATAGATTAATTCAATGGGATAGATTCCCAATAGGGGTGTCGAGAAGGGGTTGGGTCCACTGGAAAAAAAAAATTTGCTGAAAAATGATAGGTAGGACTGCAATTAGGGCAAAGAGAGGAATCTAATGGGATAGATCTCAAGTAATGGTGATGGCATGATCCAAACTTTTTCTTTTACTCCTATGGAGTTATACTCCGATCTGAATAATATTGTAGTGATGAAATGGCCAAATCCTTAATAGGAAGAAATGTGTAGGAATTTCGCAACCAGAATGTAGGAGGCACGGGTGCATGACAATAGATCTTGTTTTTTTTTTTGTTTCTGTTTTCATCTCAAGGGTTAGGGTATTCAGGGTTTATACAGACAAGGGTTTTCCCTGTGCTATAGCTCTTTGATATATGTGTGGGATCCAATAGTAGTACTCGGCCCAATATCTCAGGGCACCAACTAAGGAGGCTAGATCGTGCCCTTAGTGGTACTACTCGAATACCCAGGCACTGGAGAGTATCCCCGAGTGTTGTTCTCGATGGAAATATAGTAGTCATGAGCCGATTGGTTTATCTATAGAGGGCTTCAGGATATCTAGGTTGATCTGTATACATGTGTTGTCTGATGCGCTACCACTCAAAGGGGTACCAACAGGGGTTACAAGGGTGGCCAATAATGTGCGCTTAATTACCACTTATAATTCATTCATGTATGCTTCCCCGACCGCGGATTTATGTGTTGAACAATAGATCTTTGTAGCTTTAAGATGCCAGAATACGTCTCTACCCTGAGAAAAAATAACCCACAATATTCTTCTAAGGAAAGTGCTATGATACCACTTGTAAGGTACCAGATCTATTATAATAGTTGAAAACATAAATATTGTAGAGAATAAAAACGGACAACACAATAGATAAAACCACAACACCAAAATAATACCTTTATTAATAGGAAACAATGTTCACTTGCCTCTTCAAGGGGGCAACCTCCAGCAGAGCAACACTCTATTACAATAATTATCAATACAAAACTTCTCATACCCTCAACTCTTATTTATACTAAATCTATCTGCCAAAATAACAATCTAGAGGAACATCTTCTAGAAGTAGAAGCTTCTATTATGTCTTTTTACATTTGACTTATTATTCCTTATTACTAGGCCTTATTAATATTGGCCTTTATTACATGGAAAATATATTATTCTACCTACATGAGAGGTTAGGGAGGTTAGGTCCCTAACAGTGAAACATATCATAACAAAGAGGACGAAGACCAAAATATTTAGAAGTTCCAAGTGTTTGTTTTGGTTAAAATTGCAAGAACAAGCATTTGAAACCTCCATAATTCTATATAAAACATATTCATAATTTAAGAAAAAACAAAAATAAAAAAAAAAGTTTCACACTTCCTATGATTTATTTTGACCAGAAAAAACACCAAGAGTAGAGAGAGGACATATTGTCAAGATCAGAGGGATCGGAGGAAAAAATACAAGTGGAAGCAAAACAAGCAACATATGACCTTAGTTTTAGAGATAGGTTGCTTGATTCATTTCCTACTCCTTTATGTCCACCTATTCCTTTGATATCAATCTCATAAGTGCCTATCTCTTTTCTCATGTCGCTCTCCTCAGTCATAAAAAATTATGGAGAGGATTCACCCTTTCTATCTTCTTTTTTTCTCAATCATTCACATATTTGAGAGTGACCTTAAATCAAGAATCACCACGTAAAGATCAAAATAATAGATTCTCGAATGTTTCCATTTAATATATCACAAGGCACATATGAATGTTGGTCATGTCATTAAACCTAACCAATTTCTTCCTCCACTGTAACTAGATCTAGGTCCTCACTGCTAAGATTTGAACTCTAGTACACCTTAAATCATGTGCCACATTAGAGCTTCATTTTGTTACCATAACACAATTTATTGCACAAGCATTGTTACCTACCAAACCTATACTTTAAGCGATAAAACCCAAAAAACACAAATGCAACTTTAGAGGAACTAAGATGGGTTGTCCATTGCCATTGCAACAACATCCCCGCTCTCTTTAGAAAAAAATATCCTCTAACACTTGGGGGGTTTCCCAAGGAAAGTGTATGATAAACCTTCAAAATAGGTGAATGGGTGGACTGAGACTAGTTCCTATCCCATGTAGCGAATATGGAGTCAAGAGATTAGTTTTAGGGGTTTGTTTTCTATTAATGATTAGGAAAAAATAAACTTGCAATAGAAACCAAACCTAAATTGTTGTTTATTAATATAGAAATTTACTTAGAGGGCCCTTCCAAAGGCACACTTCTTAAAACTATCTATGAGGGTGTGTCTTATGATGAATTATAAAATATGCAACTACTATAATTAATATGGAAGTTTCAAGATTAATACATTCGGAAATAAAATAACAGAGGAGAGTAAGAGGGGAAATCCCACACCTAGATCCTTCTATTAGAGTATCCTTCACAAATATTCCTTGAAGCATATTCTACAAGCAATTTATAGCATGAACATTCAATAATTGGAGATGAAAACATAAGCCTCACATTTAAGAAGAAAGAGCCCTTACATTCATATTTCCTTCACAAGATATTCAACTAATCCCATAGAGGGGATCTCCCCAAATCCAACTATTAATGATAATGGAGAGAGATAGTCTTTATATAGACTTGTAGTTCCATCTCCTTACAATAAAATAATAATTTGTGGCTTATGGATCCACAAATCTCTTTAATGGATAAAAATAAAATATTGGATATTTTTAGATCCACTCTTTTCTCCAAGGAATAATGATTGTGAATCCATGCACAAGTCTCCTCTAGGAGAGCACCGCTCTAGAAATGAATATAATATGCATCATAAATATTTGAATGCCACCTATACCCATCTTATGCAAGGCACCCCTTGGAAAATGTGCTTATTTGAACAAGGAAAGTTTGTTAGGCCATATGTGCCTCTCTTCCTTGGAACAATCTTCAAGATAACCAACTCCCTTTTAAATTATATTGAATGACTTTGTCAAGGGAGTGCTCCTCAAGAGAAGTTATTATTCTCCCTTGGAATGATGAATTAATTCCATGTGTCTTCCTTGAGGCTAAAGTGCTCCTCCATAAATGTGCCAACATCCCTTGTAGAGAGGATCTCCTTGACAGATGTGCAAAACAATGGGAAAGGTTGTTATAGCAATCCTTAAATATAGTGTGCCCTAGGAATGTGTGCAAGAATGAGATGCCCTAATAATGAACATAACCAACAACAATCCTCAAATATAATTGATCCAAATTATGTTGAGAATGAAATGAGATACACACAAAAAATATAGCAAAGAACATAGAAATACAATGAAACCCAACTTCTATTAATGAACAATAGAATATTATAGAACACAAATTAGCTAGAATGATGGTATCTTATCTCTGAAAAGAAATATATGCAGCTACACTCATTCCTAATAAGAATTAAATCACACTCCATTGCATGCTCAAAGGACCTCCTTCACTTCAATTATATATGAGAGAGTTAGAGGAGAATAATTCCCATGATGCATGTGGGATAAATTGGTCTAAGTTTACAAAATTCCATAGACATGTAAAACACTAAGACTTCTCGGGACATCACCCATCCTAGTACTACTCTAGCCCAAGTGCACTTAACTACGAAGTTCTAATGGGATGTGATGCATTAACGTTGTATGAATATACATAATACCACTAGGAAATCATTACATGATGGTTGTGATTAACAAATGGAGATTACACTGCATTCCCCATCAGAAGGGTGAATATCATGGTTTATAAAAACCACAGGCTCGAAAACGTTGATTCAATGGAAAAGGTGGATGGACACTGAGATCCACTTGGATCATTCCTCCCCCCTTAGGAAGAAATGGTCCCCATTGCATCAAGTTCCCTTGAGAGAAGGGGAAACTTTTGTTAAATTTGAACCCTGGTGAGTTGCTTACCTTGTTGAAGTATACATCCTGCTTGTACTTGGCAATAGCCTATTAAAGGATGTCATGAACCTATTGTTGGAGGTTCTACATCTGTTCAACAAATATTTATGCATGATGTACTTTGGTATGAGTGTAGGAGGAATCTATTGGATAATATGAAGCATGAAGAGATATATCAATGGGGACTAATGGATGGAAGCCCAAGAACACCTAAAAAGGGTCATGGCCAATATATCTACGAAGGGATCTATTATAGCTATGTTGAACATATGGAATACTCTCATTCTATGAAAGGGAGCGTCTATAGATTGGACCATTGGGTAAGGAAGCACCCATCACCAAGTCAATTATGCTTGACTTGGTAGTGCAAAGGCACCCTCGTAGGTAAAAAAATATCTTTGTTCTCCTCTACAATCTTGTCAACTTGCTTCTACTATATAGAAATATCTTGGGATGAGGATGTGGTGGTTGCAATGACCTTATGTCCATCTTCTGACCAAGTTGTGAAGAGGGGAAAATTTGTGTTTTTTGAGATTACTTTGTGACACTATTTTTCTAAGATCAATGAAGTGGTAGTAGTCAGAACTACCTTTGGTACCCTGTAAACATTACCCCCCAAGAGTAACAATGACACTACGTGGATGAGACTCATAAACAATGTTATGTTTCCACATATATGGTTGTCTCAAAAGAAAATCACAAAATTTTAGTGGGGAAACATCACACAATACCTCATCTTTGAAGGGCTTGATGTCGTAGGGAAGGCGACATTGTTGGTTGGTGCAGATGTCTCGTCCCTTTCTCAACCATCTGATGGTGTATGGTTGGGGGTGTGGCATTATCAGTAGCTTCATTCTTTTGATGACCTCATTTGATATCAGGTTCTTTTGACTCTCGATGTCAACAATGAAATGTATTGGGGTCCTCTTCACCCACATCTGTGAATGGAAGAGGTTCTCCCCCTCCTTAGGCTCCTCTAGTTCTTTTGGTTGGATTGTTGTGGTTGGGATGGTAGAAGTGGGTTTTGAATCAATTATATGTTTCCCTTTATTGTGCTCTAAATCAGATTCCTAGTCAGGTTCTGATTATTTTTCTTTGAGCTCAACCACCAATGACTATTTCAAGTGACATTCATTGGTCTTGTGCCAGGTGATTTTGTGGAACTGATACCACTTTATTGTGTCCTTCTTAGACTTCCCATCACCCTTCTTAGTTGGTGACTTGGATCGATTTTATTGATATTGACTCTACTTTATGTGTCCTTCATTCTGAGAGTTAGGGTTTCCCTTGCCATGCTTTTTTTGTGATGTATTTGCAAACCCAAACTCCCGCTTACTCCATTGTTTGAATTTCTACTTGATTTTGACTGCATATCGATAAGTAGCTCCCAATGAGGAGATGTCCAAGAAATCCATCCTTTTTAGGATGTACCTATGTAGGCCATTGTGATACTTTAGAACTAGGTTATGCTTGGAGTCTTTGATACCCAACTTTGAGTATACGACATGGAAGATGTTAGTGTACTCTGACACCGTCTAGTCTCTTCCCTGACACAAAGTCATCCATCTCATGTATTGGTCATTGTAGTTTCCAACAGGGTATAACTCATCCTTAAGAGCATCCTTAAAGGCTACCCAGGTGGGTTCTCTTCTGAATGGCATAGATTCATCCATGGTGTACCTCTCTCAATAACCTTCCCACCAAACTTTGACACGGGGGAGGGATTTAAGGAGCGCAAAAGTGATATTTTCGATGTCAATTTTTTTTTGGATAGAGTAATAACTTTCTAGCTTATTCAACCATTTTTCTAGAGCATCTGCATCTATATGGCCTTCAAATTGTTGGGTTTTTATATTCTTTGAAGTAAAATTCTAGTCAAGGTGGATTGAATGACAGTTGAATTCGAGGTGGATCAAAAGCAGGTCGAGGGTCAAGGTATATTGAAAACAAGTCGAAGGTCGAGGTTAGTCGACCGGGTAAAGTCAAAGTCAAAGGTCAAGGTGGTTTGACATGGTAAAGGAATCAACAAAAAGTTGAAGAGGTCAAACGACAAGAGGCCGAAAAGAGGCCATGTGGCTACCGAATGAAGACCAAATGAAGTCCGACTGGTAATTTGACTTGGTGTCAACTGTAACAAAATCCTGAGATTTGTGGGATTTGTAGCCAATGATCTACATGAATATGTAACCATTTTTTGGCACCGATTATTTACGGTTTTTCCTATTGTAAATCCTATAAAGAGGCATGTTGTCAGGTCTAAAAGGATAATAATTATAATCAATTCTTTAGAGAAATATTTAGATGTAGGTTGTTGGCCATGTAGATATAAGTCAGATTGGCTACAGGGTTGTTCTTGTGTAGGCAAGAGGGTATGATGTCAATTGTGTCTTAGGTGTGGACCAAAGTTAGACATGTAACCTTTTATTCAGATTGAATAAGACAAAAAGAGGGCATAATGCTCAAGGAATGTTGGTTTTCCAGGTTTGGGTTTCCAGGGTAAAATCTATGTGTACCATGTGATTTCTTTGTCATTTACGTTCTTGATTAAATTCTTCTTCTCTTCTTCTAGGTTTAGTGTGGAAGTCTATCTCATTTCCTGACAAGTGGTATTAGAGAGAAGTTCATATATGACAAGTGGTATCAAATCTATGTTAATCTTTGAGGCATGTATCAGATCTTTATTTACCAATCTTGATTCCAAGAGCTAAAACCTAGGTACAATAAGAGTTGCAAGTCATAAATTGTCTTAAAGATCGTGGTAAAGAATGACGAGAATTTCAAGAATAGAGATATAAAAATTCAATGGCCAGAATTGTGAGCTTTGGAATCTTAAAATGGAATATCTTCTTGTAGATCAAGAACAATGGACAACAATCTTTCCAAGTACCCATCTGACAGGCATGTCGACGAAAGAATGGGAGAAACTCGAAAGAAGAGAAAGAAGTATGATTCGACTTTGTCTTGTAGATTCGGTACTGTTGAATGTCTCAGGTGAAGATTCCGCCAAGAAACTATGGGATAATATTGGAAGCTTATACCAGTCAAAATATCTAGTAAATAAGTTGTTTCTTAGAAAGAAACTGTATCTTCTGAGAATGAGTGATGGAAGTTCGATGTCTGAGCATTTAAATGCATTTAATACCATTTTAAGCCAGTTATCATCTGTGGATATCAAAATCACCTAGGAAGAGAAGTGTATAAACCTATTATGTTCTTTTCCACACTCATGGGATAGCTTATTCATGGATATAGAGAGTAATACAACCACACTAGCGCTAGAAGACATGGTTGCTTCTCTATTGTCAGAAGAAATGAGAAGAAATAACATGGAAGGATCGACCAAAGATGCTTTAGTAGTGAGAGGTTGACTGATGGAAAGAGATAAAGGAAAATTATTTGATAGAAATTCCAATTCAAAGGGTAGATCTAAATCCCCAGTTCAGTCGACAAGAAGATGTTGGAAATGCGGTAAATTTGGGCATTAAAAAAAGGACTGCAAGTCGAGGGTGATGGAAGTCAGTACGGAATCCGACAAGAAGAAGTCGACTGAGAGAAGAATGAACCTAGATAAGAGAGGTGATGTGTACCTGGTGTCAACCAATACACAGTCAGATCAAGGTGTTTGGTTGATCGACTCAGGAGCATCCTATCATATGACACCACATATAGAATGGTTTTGCGAGTATGAATGATATGGTGGAGGTGATGTGTTCTTAGGGGACGAATCGATAACCAAAATTGTCAGATGAGTGAGAGTTCGAATGATATTGTAGGATGGGAGGAAAAGAACCCTTCCAAGTGTTCTACACATTCCAGGTTTGGAAAGAAACTTGATATCTTCTAGCAAGATGAGTGATGTTGGAGTGCACACTCTGTTTTAGAAGGATTCCTGCAAGATGGTCAGAGGTGCAATGGTATTAATGAAAGGAGTCTGGATTGGAACCATATACAATTTGTTAGGTAATGTCAACTTGACTGGATGAGACAACATCGTTTCTCTTGAATTCAACTTGAATTCGACTCAACTCGACCAAAATCAGGTCGAGTCAGTACAAAACAACTCGACAAGACATGATAAAATCGACCCGACCATGCTATGGCATGAGAGGATGGGACACATTAGAGAAAAAGGACTTTGATCTATTCACAGTAAAGGTATGATCAAAGGTTTTCTTGAATGTGGTTTAGAAGTTGACTTTTGTGAACATTGCATATATGGAAAACAAATTCGAGTGAGATTCCCATCTGGAGCAACAAGGGAAAATGGGATTCTAGAATTGGCGCATAGTGATGTGTTTGGCCCAGTTACAATGCCTTCACTTGGGGGATACTTGTATTATGTCTCCTCCATAGATTAATTTTCCAGGAAGCATGGATATATTTCCTGAGTATGAAAACATAGGCTTTCAAGACATTTAAAGAGTTTAAATCTCTTGTATAAAACCATACAGATAAGAATGTTAAGGTGCTAAGAATTGACAATTTTGGTGAAATCTGTGGAAAATAATTTGATTAGTTCTGTATGCAGTGTGGCATAGCACACAAAAAATCCACACCATATAACCCACAACAAAATGTAGTTCCTGAGAGAATGAACAAAACATTGATGAACAAGGAAAGGATCATGCTCAATGGTGCTAGGCTCGCATAAGAATTCTGGGTGGAGGCAGTCGACACTGCAAGATATTTGGTGAATATGTCTCCTTCGTCAGTGCTAGTCAACACAACTCCACATGAGGTATTATTGGGTAAGAATCCTTCAGTTTCACATCTCAAAGTATTTGGTTGTGACGCATTTGTGCATGTTCCCAAGGAAAAGAGGAGAAAGCTAGACAAGAAGGCAATCAAATGTATTTTCATTGGGTACAAAGAAGGAATGAAAGGATATAAGCTATGGGATCCTGAATCAAGTAAAATAGTGTACAATCAATATGTGGTATTTAGTGAAGTAGGAGGTAAGTTTGAGCCTGAAGAAATTGTTCAGTTCAAGAATAATCCTAAGACGGTGTGGTTTGAACTAAGGAACGAATAAGATGATTCAGATGAGTCGATTGAATCAGAGGAAGAGGTGGAACAACAAAATATGATAGTAAGGAAGTCAGAAAGAGTAATAAAATTAGTCGAAAGGTCCACCTGACTTTCATTCCACATTTATGATAACTTCCACTGATAATGAGACCAAGTTGTTTGGTGAGGAAGTCGATTCGGAAGAGGGTAAACTTTGGAAGGACACTATGGACGAAGAGATAGAATCCTTGCACAAGAATGAGACATGGGATTTAGTCAAGTTTCCTAATGGAAGAAAGCTCGTCAGTAGAAAATGGGTATTCAAGAAGAAGATGAATGTTGCAGGTCAAGTCGAGAAGTTCAAAGCTTGACAAGTAGTGAAATGATATTCCCAAGTCGATGGAGTTGACTTCGGTGAGATTTTTTCCCTTGTTGCAAAATTAACTTCCATTAGAGTACTAATGTCTCTAGCTACAACATTTTATCTGGAAATAAAAAGGATGGATGTGAAGACAACATTCCTACATGGGGACCTAGAAGAATAAATCTACATGAAACAACCTGAAGGATTTATAGTAAAGGGAAAGAAAGAGTTGGTGTGAAAACTGAAAAGATCCCTTTATGGTCTAAAGAAATCACCAAGGATGTGGTACTAGAATTTTGACACATACATACTTAGTTTGGGATTTGTGAGAAGCAAAGTTGATCACTGCATATATTCCAAGGAAGACGGTGGGCATTTCATATTTGTAGCTTTGTATGTCAATGATATGTTGTTAATTGGAAACATCATGGACAAAATAAAGGAGGTGAAAAAGAAGTTATCCTCTAAGTTCAACATGAAGGATCTTGGTGCATCTAACTTCATTCTGGGAATGTATATTAAGAGAGATCGAGCCTCTAGAAAGATATGGTTGAATCAAACGAAGTATATTGAAACGATTCTAAAATGTTTCAACATGCAGGATTGAAAACCGGTGAAGGTGCCAATTCCTTTGGGAGAAAGGCTAATTGTTGAACAATTTCCAAAGACATGGGAAGAAATAGAGGACATGGCATGCACTCCCTATGAAAGTGTTATTAGTAGTATAATGTATGCGATGGTATGCACTTGACAAAACATTGCCCATGTAGTGGAACTATTGAGTAGGTACATGTCGACACCTGGAAAGGAGCACTGGACAATTGTCAAGAGAGTATTCATGTATTTGTGTGTCATGGAGGACTATGCTATATGCTACCAAGGAAGACTTAGAGGTGAAAATGGTAAATTAAATGTACATGTCTTTGTTGATGCCGACTGGGATGGAGATTTGGATCAAAAGTGGTCGACCAATGGATATGACTTCAATATGTTCAGTGAAGAAATAAGTTTGATGAGTAAGAGACACGCATTCGTAGCCTTGTCAACAACAGAATTTGAATACATGGTGGCCACTCATTGAAGAAAATAAGTAGTATGGCTACAAAGGCTATGTTCAGGAATCAGGTTTGAGAAGAGAGCCATGAAGGTAAGTTGCGACAGTCAAAGAACAATATTTATAGCAAAGAACCCTACTTATCATTCGAAGACTAAGCACATTGATGTATGATACCATTTTGTAAGAGAAATGGTGGAAAGTACCAAGGTGCTACTGGAGAAAGTAGAAACATTGGAAAAAAAATAGTAGACTCATTGACCAAATCCATGAATGTTGTGAAGTTCTCTTATTGTAGAGAGGCAATGGGAATTGTTTCCCTAGGTCTGTGACTGAAAGTTCAGGAATCCCCTGATTTCAGCAAAGAAGACAACAAGTGGGGGAATGTTGGGTTGTTATATTCTTTGCAGTAAAAGTCTAGTTGAGTTGGATCGACTGATAGTCAAAGTCACGGTGGATCGACAACATGTCGAGGGTCAAGGTAGATCGACATCAAGTCAAAGTTCGAGGTTAGTCGACCAGGTAAATTCGAAGTCGAAGTTCAAGGTGGTTCGGCATGGTAAAGGAATCGAAAACAATTCGAATAAGTCAACTGACAAGAGGTTGAGAGTCCGGCATGTGGTGACCAATTGAAGACCAAATGAAGGTCGATCGATAGTTGACTGGTAATCCGACTTGGAGTCGACTGTAATAGAATCTCGATATTTGTAGGATTTGTAGCCAATGATCTGCATGGATCTATAACCATTTTTGGGTTGCCAATTCTTTAGGGTTTTTCCTATTTTAAAGCCTATAAAGAGGAGTTTTGTAAGGCCGAAAAGGCTAATAATGATAATCAAGTCTTTAGAGAAATCTTTAGATGTAGGTTGTTGGTCATGCAGATGTAAGCCAGATTGGATAAATGTTTGTTATTGTGCAAGTAAGAGGGTATGATGTTGATTGTGTCTTAGGTGTGGGCCGAGGTTAGACATGTAACCTTTTATTCAGATTGAATAAGACAATAAGAGAGCAGAATGCTCAAGGAATGTTGGTTTTCCTGGTTTGGGTTTCTAGAGTAAAATATTTGTGTACTATGTGATTTCTTTGTCATTTAATTTCTTGATTAAATTCTTCTTCTCTTCTACTAGGTTTAGTGTGTAGGTTTATCTCATTTCCTGACACAAATAAGGGGATATCAAAACTGAATTTTACCTTGAAGGGAATTGCACCTCTGAAATGGCTAGTTGTCAAATATTCCTTGGCCACCATTGATAGTCATTGAAGGATCTGAGTGAATTTATCCATCATATCGTTCCTTTGTTGCATGAGGGATTCCTCGAGCAACATATTGAAAGGATCTCATGCTATGTCATATGTCTTTTGTTCCGCCATGGGAGGTCACTTTGGCTAACGAGAGTGATTTTCCTCAAGAGAAACTAGATTGAGACCCAACTCTCTATACCATTACCTCATTGGGGACATGCATTGAGAAAAAAAAAGGACAAGACTTCTCTTATGCCATTAATATGGGTTATATTGAGAACGAAATGAGATACAAACAAAAATATAGCATAGAACATAGAAATATAGTGAAACCCAACTTCTATAAATGAATAATATAATATTGTAGAACACTAAATGGATAGAATGATGGTAGCTTATCTATGAAGAGAAAGAGATGTCAACTATGCTCATTTGCAATATGCATTACATCACACTAGTCCATTGCATGCTCAAAGGACCTCCTTCACCTCAATTATATATAAGAGAGTGAGAGTGGAATAATTCTCATGATGCATGTGGGATAAATTGCTCTACGTTTACAAAATTCCATAGGCATGTAAAACACTAGAACTTCTCAGGAGGTCACCCATCCTAGTACTACTCTATCCCAAGTGTGCTTAAATGTGGATTTTTGATGGGATCCAATGTATTAATGTTGTAGGCATATACATAAGACCACTAGGCAATCACTACATGATGGTTGTAATTAAAAAATGGAGATTATGTTACATTCCCCATTAAAAGGGTGAATATCATGGTTTATAAAAACCACAAGCTCAAAAACATTGATTCAATGGAAAAGGTGGATGGCCACCGAGATCCACCTGGATCAATAGTGCACCCTAGGAATGTGTGCAAGAATGGGACTCCCTTATAACAAGCATAACCAATCCTCAATCCAAGGCCTCCAAGTGGAATGATGCACCTCAATAAGTGTGTAAGCACATGTGTGAACATGGGCCAAGTTCAACCTCCTCTCATAGGGCACTCCTCAAGAAAAGAGTCAATCTCCTCAAACAATGGATTTCATGGATATGTGTGTAGTAGTTCTCCTTTAGGTGTTATAACAACCTCCAAGGATGGAGAAACCTCAAATAATGTGCCAAAGCATAGATCCATATGCAAACAACCAACTTTCCTCAATCTAAGGGGCAAAAAGAGGGTCAACCTAGAAGAATGTGCATCGAAGGTGAAACGTTACTAAACTAATGTGAACAAACCCCAAAACCATGTGTCAATACCATCGAGTATCTCAAAACATAGTTACAAACTTGACAAGAATTGTGACCTCAAAATGAGAACTTTATCCAAAAAAACACATTTTCTGTGTCAAAAACATCAAAATCAACACTTGAATCAAAAAGTGGATCTACTGGTAGCACATTTTTTTTCCATGGCTAAAATTGCAACTTTTGCAACCATGACCATAAAATCCCATACTGTTGCTAGAAACAACCCTTTTTTTCTGTTAATAAATATTTTATTGACTTAGAAAGTCCTCATATCAATACACATGGAAAAACCGACCACCTGTTCTTCCATACATATGGAAACCGGAATAGATGGCCAAATGTCTTGTTTTTTATGAAGTCTGAGAAAGAAGGAAACATAAGACAAAAACACACTAAAACTTCCACTGTGATCATCTCGATTAGAAATGCATAGTGACAAAGAAAATATGAAATTAAACAATAGGTAAACCCATAGTGCCTTAATCACCAGGAGGTTGAGGCTATGTAGGAAAAAAAACATATTGTTGGGATTATGTCAGACATCTTTTCTTGCATGGATTTCCTGAGAGGGAGTTGAACAACATATCCAAGAAACGAATAAGGATGGTACGGAGGTGAAGTTTCTCTTCCATATCCCTTCACATAGCAAAGATAAGGTCTAAGTGCTCCTATGAGAGGTGGCAAGTGTTGATCATCTCTAGCTTTGGAGCTTCAACTGGTGGAAGATGGTTGATTGGATGGGTCTCCTCATTGTGCTCGGCTAGAGGGATATCTTCTTCTACTATGCAAGTTTCCACTGCCAAAGTAGAGTCAATTTATTGAATAGGTTTTCCAAAGATGTGGGGTGGGGCTTGAATGTCATTGGTTGTGAATAGGAGGGAGTCTGGAGGGACTTATGGTGGGATTGAAGGATGCTCTTCTTCAACATAAGCCATGGGTGGATCTTCTTCCAACCAATTATGAGTAGAGGATGGAGAAGTCATCGTAGAAGGGCCATTGTTGCTAGTAATAGAAATTTTAGGAGAGGAGGAGTCGAGACTTTGTTGTCTGGATACAAAACTATAATAGGCCAACCCATGCTTAGGATTTCCTCTTTCTCTTGGAATGGGGGAGGGTGTGATGAGATTGGAAACCAGGAGCAGAGTGGAATAGCAGGAAGATAAAGAGTTAGGGAAGACGCAAGAAGCGAGAGACATGACCAAAGAAAAATAATTGTTTCCATTTCTTATCTCCTGCATAATAGCTGAATTGGCAAGGTGAAGTGCCGGAAGGGTCGATTTTACAGGTCTCGTGCAACTTGTACCAGTCCAGGCATGTTGTTTCTGTAGCATTGAGTGCTCCATTAAACCAACCCCTATGTGCAGGTGCACCTTTGATCCTGTCAAATGAATGTCACTCATACTAAGTGAACTGAAGGCGAGGGTGGTGGAAGGGGCTATTAACTGCTCAATCTACATGATTTCCATATTTCACCCCATCCAAGGGAGGACAATCTCTGAGTCCAATCTACAAGAATTGAAGTAACAACGGGGGTGCTGGGAGTTGTTGTCCATCTATTAGGATATACTCTTATTGAGAGGTGACTCCCTAATTTTCTAATATGTCTGCAACCTTATCCGCTTCTCACTGCACATGAGAGGGGATGAGAGTGAGAGAAGGACAAAGAAGAGTACTAAACATGTCAAGAATACCAAGGAGCATCCAACTTGGGGATACTTTCACAGGATCGGACCCATTGATGATTTTGGTTGCTAGGGATATGATCACTTGAGAACCCCCTTCAACGATTAGTTGATTTAGGTTTTGACTAGCGGAGAGTTGGATTCATTTTATTAGTCCCTAGAGTTCTACATAATTATTGGTGTTATGGCCCAAGTGTCCAACAAGGATTTGGATGATCTTCCCTATGAAGTCGCGGAGAACAAAACCATAGCCTTTCGAACCAGGGTTTCCCTTAGAGTCACCATTACAATTGAGTTTGAAAAATCCTAGAGGGGGGGAAAGCCATGAGGTGGGGCTACAGGCTAGAGAGCCACAATGAAGTGTAGCATTGAAAGTGGTGTAAGGGATATTTAGCTTCCAGTTTGAGAGAATGGTGCTCTCTTGGGGATTACAAGAAAGATCTTCCTGGGACCACTGACTGGATCAAATGGTTTCCTATATATGTCTGAAAATTCTTGACCAGATACATGAAAGAGAAGAAGATTGAGATTGGAAGATTTGTTTATTTCACACTTTCCAAATTAACCAAAAAATGAAGCCTAGTAATAGCTTCTATATTTTGTTCAGGATTGGATTTTGGTAAACACTAGTGCCCCAATTTTATATGGTACTTATAATGTTGTCTCTAGCTTTGTTGGATTTCCTCATAATCTGAGCTACCTGATCCCAGATCTCCCCACTGAAAGAGCATTGATTGAATATATGATCCATATTTTCCTCCTATTGCTAACATAGATGACATATTGATGGACCGATGAACCCTCGTTTCTTGATATTGTCCCAAGTGAGGATTCGATTTTGTACCATAAGCCAAAGAAAATTTGATATTTTTGGCCAAAATTTTGATTTCCAGATAATGTTCCAGATGTGCTCTTTTGGTTGAGTGTGGAAATTCTCGTGAACGAAGTAGGATTCTTTCACAATGAACATACCCATAGGGGAATAACCCCATCGAAGAATATTCAAACCATTTTTGATGTGAATCTTCCTTTGGGAGGAAATGGTACACCATGGTTGCATATCACAATCTTCTAGAATGATGAGATCTTGCGAAAGAGTTTTCCAAGTTTGCCAGGGAGGATGGTGAGAGACACTTAACCAAATATCCGCCACCTTCAGGGGAGACATATGTTGCACGTGATTGTGTAGAGGACATAATCCATCCAAAGAGTGCAATGGAGGTAGTTGTTTCCATGAATGCTTCCAAAACAATGTCGTCTGGCCATTCTGGATTTCCCAAAATGCATGTTTTTGAATAAGAGGGTGATTGTGCAAAGAAGCATTCCAAATATTGGAGCCTTCGATCTGATCATTAAATCTAATGAGATCTTCCTCATTGGTGTGGAGGGAAAAAAAAAATTCCACAACTTCTCCTAGAGTTTGGTTGGATATTTGAGCCAACACCACCAAATTTTAGCTCCCATGATGTTGTTGAGCTTGTCGGGATCTCTGAGTCTGAGTCCTCCAATAGATTTCGTCTTACAAACTTTTTCCCATCCAACAAGAGCCCATTATTTTCCCGAATCATGACCATTCCAAAGGAAGTTCCACTACAAATTTCATATGGTTTTGATGACTGATTATGGGGCCGCCAAAGCTAAAAAGAGGTAGGCAGGGAGAGCTTTAAGGACTGGCTTAATAAGAACTAGTCTAGCTGCAAGATT
>ML824410.1:0-13292 GCA_009831015.1 Picea engelmannii | reverse complement strand
TCCAAATGAAAATGTCTCCTTGGTATATATAGGAGACTAGGAGGTATAATTACAACTAATGGAATAAATCCGACATAAATAAAATAACATTACTAATGTAATATGCCCCAATTAAGGGGTAATGAGTCAATATTAGGGCTTAACAAGATTCTATTTATAATTAATTTAATAAGTTAAAGGGGTTGCTCGCCGTAAACATTATTGTGACTCAACCATGCCTTGTCCTTCACATGACTCTTAATTTCAACAATGGGTCTAGTTCCTTCTAAATAATTGATTTAAAAACTCACACTAAAATTTATGATCAACCCTAGGAGACTTGATAAATTTATACATAAAAAAATACATAGTATAATCTACTGTGATTTAGCAATCGCTAAAACAATTTCTCATGTACTAAACAAGAACTTTGTACTATCCTCATACAATCAATTCAACACAACAATTTAATCATCGAGTAACAAGAATAATGCACACACACTTTAAAACCTATTTTACCAAGAAATTCTACACTTGTACTATACAAATAAAGTTTAACGGACTCAAGGGTACAAGTAATGGTGTCTAAGGGTACTACTTAATTTTTCTCAATTTGTGCAATTGCTCTTATTAAATCTAGGTGATGTAACAATCAATTACAATAACAATGAACACTTGTTATGGAGAGCTTAACCAACACATTGTTGTATTATGATTGATAGTAGACTTGATAGAATATACATGGTTGATTCTCCTATCTCAATCTATAATTAATCAGTATACATTGTCACACAAATAAATCATATCCAAGTTGTACTGGAAGCGCTATGTTAAGGAATAAACTGAGATGGTCTTGGCTAAGGTAGAGACTTAACTTTGGCATAAGGGTTGTTGAGTAGTGTTAAGATTTCCAAAAATCTCTGAGATGAGATCCTTCAATTGGAAATCACCGAATCATAAATGAACCCTCTAAAGAAAGCACTAGGTAAGTAGATATACACAATTGGAAATAAAACTCACAGTTTAGGCAAACGCCCTCACGAGTTTCGATTTATGAGTCTTGAGAGAACACAGGAAATAAAGAAATGGCGAGGGGTCACGTGGAAACGACAATGGGAGGTCGTGAGGGCCACGTCTGGTGTTCTACCAGTGCATAGGCAATATGCGAAGGGACTTCATCCTTTCTAAATGTCGAGGTAGGGAGTCCAGGCCGAAGAGATTCGCTGACAACCAAAGAAAAAGGGAATTTCATGATAGAAGGAGAAATCTTAAATCATTTTGCAAAAATCCAGAGAAAATTCGTTAACAATCATTTACTCAATTTCAGGATAGTGAAGAACAGTCTTAATCATTTTGCAAAAAGATAGATAAAATTCGCTAACAGTCATTTACCCAATTTCGGGATAGTGAAGAACTGTCTTAATCGTTTTGCAAAAACCAAGGAAAATTCGTTGAGAGTCATTAAACCAATTTGTGATGGTGAAGACAGTTAAAAATGTTTGGAAAAGAGCCCATGGTAAATTTGCTGACAACCATTAAACCAATCCGTGATGGTGAAGATAGTTAAAAACATTTGTCAAAGAGCCCAGGGTAAATCCGCTGACAACCATTTAAGTAAATTCGTGAAGGTGAAGTGCAAACATCTAAACGATTTGCAAGAGCCAAGAAATTTTCACTGATAGTCGTTTAAATAAATTGTGAAGGCGATGAGTAGATCTCTAAACGATTTGCAAGAGCCAAGGAATTTTAATACTTGATCCGCGCAGAAACACATCGATTCAATCTAAGATAGCTAGCGTGAACTTAATCCAAAAAATACACAATTTCAATGCTTAGTTGTGAAATGTAAACGACATTACTATCCAGAAATACAAAATTCCAATGCTTATTACCCAAACCCATCAAGGATTTACCAAATCAATGTCATGAATAGAATGGAGGTTTATGACAATAATTCCAAGGGACATACCCAAAATTTAACTAATTAAAATTTCAACTCAAATAAGTGTACAGTAACCAAAGGCGACAAAGAGTCGAAGATGTTCTTCAACGATGACAATCCTTTTGTTATCTCACTTTCTAACCATGAAGAATTCACCAGTACCTCCCAACCAACTCTAGGGGTACTCTGCTTCCCCCTTAACCCCCTAAGCTGCAAAAGAGCCACACACACACTCACAATTATAAATCCTCTAGCTCCCAAATTTCCTCGCAAGGTAGAGAAACCACTCTCTCTCAAGCTGGGTATCCCAACTCTCACAAGTAAAACCAGTCAAAATTTTTGCGGCATAACTTTACCATAACTGGTCTCCTCCATTTCTCATCTAGACCATTTGTTTTATATAATTTTCTCAATGACACATCCCCATTTGCACAATTAATCTGCTTTTTAATTAAATAATTTAGAATTATCTCCCCCTTACACTTGTCATCCTCTCCCCCAAGTTGCACAAGTAATTACACAATTTAAATTAATTAAAAGTCAAATTCCCTCACCCTTCCTAAAAGCACTCCTTAGTTCGCTCCTAGTTGTCTCTTTATTCCCCATATTCTCATTTAATGGTTGACGCCTTTCTAAATCTGAGTTAAGTTAAAATAGGAATCTTCTTCTAGTTAGACTAGTGTTAACTAGACTCTGAATACCTTTCTATGCGTACGCCTTCTTTCAACTTTATTCCTTTCTTATCTTAAATTCCAATTTGGTATTTTCTTGCACATATGTGTATTAAATCAATATTTAGGTTTATTTCATTTTTCTTAATTTCATATATTGATTTACCTCATTCCTATTTTGATTTAGTTAATAATTTAGTTTTAGTCTTCTTACCAACTTAGGCTTAATTTTTGAATAGGCTTAGACTTTCATTTGGAGATTCATAATTAATAATTAACATCCTTAATTAATTAATTAAAGCCAACAATGCTTAAAGATTTTACAAAGTTTAATTATTCGCTCAAGGTTTTCTAGGCCACCTAGATTCTTTGACTCAAATTTATTTTTGTGACGTGCCCTTCAAGATGCACTCTGTGCTCCAAGGGTGCCACTCACCTTTAAATGGTTTTGGTAGTTGTCCAACCCTTGGAGTCAACACTCCATTCAGACGACCTTGTGAGAGACTAAGGGATTCTAAGGCATAAGGACCCTGCCTTATTGCATGCCCCTTAGAAATCTTCGTGAGCAACTGTCTCAGTCTACCCTCACGACATCGTGGACCTCTCAAACTAGGTAATTGTTAACCTATAATTTGAGCCATGGAGGCAGTGCTAGTAGGATGTGACAGGGATGCTACCACACCTCTCCCTCAATATGTGAGTCATATTAGGAAGCATTCATCAGCCTGTATTCATTAAAAAAACACTATCAATGATCCCTATAAAACATCATAATATAATCGATCATATGTCACATATGCATAAATGAAATACTCAAACCAATACAATCCACTCCATGACTCAATCCAGAGTCCAAGGAGGTCCATTGATGCCATCGACATCCACAATCTGTCAAGTGTTCTGCACACTCAGGGAAAACTCGTCAATAACATCTATCAATACATACATATATCAATAACATTAAATCATGACCATCAACGTCATCATAAGAATCCATAAGTGAAATATATAACCATGTACTATAACCAAATCACTTGCATGCAAGTGCCCTCAAAGAATAAGTCGATAACATGTGCTCGCAAGAGCGGGATGTTACAAAGGAAGGAAGAGATATTGACTAAACCATTAGAATCAACATGGATAAATGCATATATAAATGTAGTTATCAGTTATAATTCTAATGCAAATTTAAAATAAAAATTCGATCATTTGTATAACAAGAAAGAGGCTTAAAAAAGTTATTCTCCACTTTTTTTAAAAATACAACAAATAATAATATTACTAGAATGATTTAAATTTGAGGAGTTTTAGTTGTTGATATTGTTCTTTTATTTGAGTATATATTACATGTTTTTACTTTATAAGCATTGCTTTGGCTTCAATTAATACCTAATTATAAGATTTTCATATTGTTTTGGATTGCTAGAAAATGAATCTAACTAGTGTATATCCATCTCAACTCTAGATCTATTTGTGCCGAGAGGGGTCAAATCCCTCTAGGTGCAAACCTTTCCTCAATTTTTGTGTTCTAAAAAGAGGTTTGCACCTTGAGGGATTTGATCCCTCTCGGCTCATGATAGATCCAGAGTTGAGATGGATCTACATTGGCTCCTTAATTTTTTTAAGGTCTGATAGATCAAATTTGGTCTCAATGGATGTTAATCACCATGATCATATATATATATATAACCTAATGTGGACATTGAAATAATTTATTTATGACCAACTCTGATTTTTTTTTTAATTAATGTTTTTCTAAATACCACCTATTAACTCCATGTTAAGCACTGAAGGAAATTACACATCTCCATCATACTGAGAAGTCTAAAGCACATATCAATGGAATAATATTTTTTTACTTTCAACTAATTTAACTCTCTCTCTCTCTCTCTCTCTCTCTCTCTCTCTCTCTCTCTCTCTAAAGTTTATATATAATTATTTTATGGTGTGTGTAATAGTTGTTTCGTTTTATTAAGCCGACTTTATTTTTATAAATATAATTATTATTATTTTTAATTGAGATGACTTTATTATTATAATTATAACATAACACTTTACACTTTACACCTCAACATCTCCCCCATTCTAGTCTGTAGAGTGCGTCTCGGCGTAATCAACAATAATGATCATTGATAATTTATGATGAGGATTGAAAAACCTAATTAAAAGGTGGAAATGAAGATTGAATTTCCATTACTATTTGTTAATACCTCGATCATCATGTGATCATCATGACAATGCTCCCCTTTATGTCAATCTATCAACCATAGTTTTAACTAGAAATTGCCACTAATGGTCCAAAGGACGCCATAATAAAACCATGTGTTAAAATGTAATATGTATTATGTTGATTTGAACATAGACCATGCTTGTGGATTGACATGATTTTACCCCAATGGTTATGTTTTACTTTTCTTCCATCTACCTTATAATTCCTATATCGAGGTAATGTTAGAAGATGTGTGTGTAGAAGTGTAAAACAATGTCATGGATGCCATGGGCATTTGGCATGTAGTTGATCTCTTATTGAGAGGTAAAAGCGTGTTTGAATGGGTTGGTCAAGAATAAGGCCTCATACACCAACTCAAGCTTATTCAATTGAGTGGTCTCAATCCAATCAATCATCACCCTTCTTCTATGGATATGCATCTATGCAAGACTCTACATTTTCTAGATGTCGACCACAAGAATTATTGCTATGATTCATTTAGTTATAAGAAAAAGCATGAAAGGTTCCCACTATTATGTGTGGAAGAGAATGATGACAACCTACTAACTCCAACCCCATTCAACCAAAATAGTCTCCTCTTTTTCCTGCCCAATACGTAAATGGTGTCAAAAGTTTAGCCTTAAACACAACTTTATTATTACTATTAATAAATTTCATAGTAGAAACAATATTTTTCTTTGCAATCAAAATTTGTTTGCACGTCATATTAGAGGCAAGTTTGATAGTCTATGAGAAACATACAATGTCATGTAACTAAATTGGAAAGCACCAGTGTTTTGTTCAAGCTTCTAAAACTAGACCTTTTCTATTTGTATTAGCCAAATTATTATGTGGAGTTGATACGTGGTATACACACATATATAACTAGTGTAAATCTATCTTAACTTCAAATCTATCATGAATGAAGATGAAACAAGTCCCTCAAAACGTTTTTGAATTGAAAAAACTTGAAAAAATGTTTGCATCTCAAAGAATTTGATCTTGTAAATCCGGAGTTAGGATTTGCACTGATGTAGAGGACAAGCACAATGAAACCTATACTAATGTTTAATGATGGAAAGTTTTATGAAATATGTTTTCCTTAATAATCCAATTTCATATCAGTTGTATGTTGAACACATTCCAGAGGCATTAGAAATTTCATTCTATTGTTTTTCGTTGACATTGCTACCTTTAGAGGATATTAGATCTCCTCTATCAATCTTCTTCAAATGATATATTCAAATTTCTTCTATCCTTGCTAGTCCATAAAGTTGGAAGAACCAAATTATTTTTTGGCTTTCAATTGTTTTTGTCTTGATCTTTATCTCTTTCTTAGACAGGACTTGGAGGGGATGTCAATTTTACAAAACAAACCATTGGTAAAGACATGGATTATAGTAGCATGCAAAACTGTTCACTTAATTATGGGTCATACAGACTTCAATGATGTTGGATAAATTCTATGAATCTTGGTAAAATACCAATTAAATTAGAAGATTGAATAGTGGAGAAGCTCATATACAAATCAATAAGTTCATTAAGAGGAATAATTTTTCCTTCCAAGTAACACTCTATATCCAATGTAGTTCTCTAATTCAAAGAGTGTTGGTTCAACCCTTTGTACGACTTGCAAGTTAAGTCCAAGAAACAACCTTTCTCAATGCACTTAAAAGCTTGAGCTTCAGTTTTTGCACCAAATCGATGGAAGAGTTTGATATACTAGACAAAGTTTTTCCTATATCTAAATGAAATTTGTTTGTTGTCTTTGGTCAATCTTGCTAAGAGCACTACAAGCACGAACGTGAAGTTGTAGAACCTTGGTGGTAGGTCCATGATGGCAGTTTACCCCTAGGCATACTTGTGGAAATACCAACAAGCTGATTCACAATACCTTGTGATTAGAATTCCCATTGTATTGCAACAACTTCAAAAAACATAATATTTGCCACCTAATTGGAAAACACCTTGAAACAAAAAGTGCTCTTTAGGTAGATAATTGTTGGACATGTGGTGTACTCTTTGTAGGTAGACTTAGTCTCATCCTGGAGAAAAAGGGGTCTGGAAGATGATCACCCCCTAGTTGTGGGGGCATGGAGGGTCATTGGTCCCCCAATTAAGGGTTTAGGATTAGAGCCCCCAAAAGAAAATTTTGGGTCTGTTTTGAATATTTGTGCTTTTTTTGCCAATGGTATTTTGGTCGATTATAAACTAATTTTGGTTAAGGAATTAGGGTTGTAATCTAATCTAGGTTAATATATTAAGGTTTTGGATGTTATACATAAATATTATATGGTAAATGGTGAAGTTAATATAATGGGATTGAGAAAGAAGCAACTCTCAATTAGGCTAGTTTTCTCGGTTAAGAGTTTCTAGGGTAAATATTTGTGCATTGTGTGTGTGCACTATTGTTATTTCATCTGTTTTATAATATGTTAGTATTGCTTTTCTTTGGCAGATTTATCAAACTCTTCAATAATGGGTCATAGATCTTGACACATATCTAAGTTGTGGTTAAAAAGTGGTATGGTATAGAGGGAGTCTTAATAAAAAAATCCTAATCCCTAAGGAATTAGAGCATTGCATCATAATGGAGCATAAGAAGACAACAACTATTTGCAAACGTCAACATTCAACTATTGTTAGTGCAACATCTCATGATGAAGAGGATGAAGACAAAAATATTTGGAGGTTCCAAGTGCTTGCTTTGGTTAAAATTGAGAAAGTATGAGGAACCTCCATAATTCTATATCCAACATCTTCACAATTCAAGAAAAACAAAAATATAGAAATGGCTCACCCTTCATGTGATTTTTATCGACCAAGAAAAATGCCAACACTAGAGAGAGGATCATATTGTCAATATCAAAGGGGTCATAAGAAATAATAGAAGAGGTTGCACATCAAGCAACATATTCCCTTAATTTTAGAGATATGTTGCTTGATTTGTCTCCTACTCCTTCATGTCCACCTATGCCTTTGATCTCAGTATTTTAATTGCTCATATCTTTGTTCATGGTTCTCTACTTGGTCATAAAATATGATAGAGAGGGTTCACCGTTTCTATCTTTTTATTTTCTCCATCGTTTACATTTATTGACCTTAAATCAAGACATCGACACATAGGGATCACAATCATAGATTCTTGAATGATTACATTTAAGATATCACAAAACACATATGAATGTTGGTCATGTCATTAAACCTAACCAATGTGTTCCTCCAACATCAGTTGCTCTAGGGCCTCACTACAAAGATTTGAACTTTGGTTCACCTTAAGACATTCACTTGAGATGTATGAAAATTGTTCCAATTGAACCACATTAAATATACATCTCATTATCATGATGCAACTTATTGCAAGAACACAATGAGCTTCTCCATTAATTCCTCTACCATTTTTCATTCCTAAAAAAATTGTACGTCAATGACAAGCAATTTTGAGATGAAATTTATAAAACCCAATTAGAGAACGAGATAAATAATGTGTTATTAAGCAAAAATTGGTAAAAAAACATCTAATAACATTATAAGTTCTTGTAAATTAAGCAATTTTTTAAAAAGATGAAGTTTGTAGTTTACTTATTTTTATTAATAATTATGTTTGTGTTTTTTTTCATATAATTTTAATTTGTTTGATTATGATTAAATTAATATTATTTATGTTTATTAATAATTATGTTTGTGTTTTTTTTCATATAATTTTAATTTGTTTGATTATGATTAAATTAATATTATTTATGTTCATGCTACAAGTATAAACATAATAGAAAACTAAACTAAACTAGAGGTTTATTTTTCTCAAATTTCTTACATTATTTCTCGGGCTAAGTTTTTTTTAACTATTTTTTCTCAAATTTCTTACATAATAATTGGGTTTTGAACTCTCTTTCCGATGTAAAGACTAAGATATTTAATAACTTAAAATACAAAATGCATGATAATGAATTGTACTTCACTCTCACCAATGTGTAAGTATGGTTGTCTCACCAATGTGTGTATGGTTGATGTTGATGGGACATAAGAGGAAAGGAATCTAAGCAACCTAACACATGGTTATATTTTTTATAATTGTTGGGTGTTATTTTCAGACTTGGTTTTCAAAATAATGTGATACTTTAATGATTTTGGTAATTATAATTATGTTTATATTTATATTAATCATTATATATAATTATTATATTTGTATTTATGATGATCATCATACATATACTTTGTTTTTTTAATTATTATGTGTTATGTTGAAAGGTAGTTTTCATAATTCAATATGAAGGAGATGTGCAATTCTTTCAGTATTCAACATAAATAAAATTGATATGTGTCATTAAAAAATTCTATCTTAAATTATATATATATATATAAAGAACTTGTGTAGATTCATCGCAATTCTAGATTTATCATATAACAATATGTGCAAACTTTTTTTAGAGTGTAAAACATGAGGAAAGGTTTGCACCTCAAGGGATTTGATCCCTCTTGACCCATGATAAATTCAAAGTTAAGATGGATGTTGATTCAAACACTTTAATTATGCGTTGTTCATATGACAGAGTTGAATAATTCCTTCCATACTCAATAGAGAGTTGACAAGTGACACACATACACACAAAGAACTAGCATATATACATCTTAACTCCAGATCTATCATGTGTAGAGAGGAATGAAATCTCTTGAGGTGTAAACCTTTCCTCAAATCTTTTACTCTAAACAATTTTTTTATCTCAAAAAACTTGATCCCTCTTAACATATAATAAATCTAAAATTAAAATAGATCTATATTAATTTAATTTTAAATATTAACATATTATATAATATATAATCAAACTAAATCAATAAAACAAAAGAAACCCACAAATCAAGTGAGTATAAAATAACTAATATTAAGACTGGTCTGTATAGGAGTAGCTTGTATCCTCGTTTTCCCCATCAAAATGGGGATGATTGCTAAACGAAGCAATTTCATGCATCAACAAACAGGTCGAGAAACAAATCACATTTTCTCACATGTACACTAGATTACATGATAAATGCTTTGATGAGGCTCAAGTGTTATTATTATTTCAATAATGTTCAAGTCATATAAGAAATTTCTTCTTACTCACTTTCGTATAATTAATGTTGATGGTATTTTTAAAGGCAACTTGGCCAAACCAGGTGGTGGAATTATTCATTTTTAAATATGTTTGTAAAATTATGATTATGAGAAAAGATTATCTATAAATATATAATTAGAGGTTTAATGTTAAGTAAATACTAAGTAATTGAAGAAGATTTTAGGTGTAATTTTAAGTAAATGCTAAGTAATTGAAGGAGATTTTAACATTATAATTGAGGAATTGTAAAATATTATTTTAGGATTTAGTTTTCTTTTCAATATCATTTAAAGTGGTTATTTCGATTTTGGGTTCTTTTTTAGACATTTAATTACAACATAATTTTCAAAAAGGTAATGGGTAGATGATGTTTTGAAAAATATGTAGATTCAGACAAGAGGAACAACTTAGTTAATTTGGTCTAGCTCAAGTAATTATAGGATAGAGTGTTATCATTTTCATCATATATTATTATAACAACTTTGAGTTATGTTGTTGACATTGTTTTCTGGTCTGAAAAAATTTAAAATTTATAATAAATATTATCTTCAAAATGAAGAGAAAACAATTACATTATCAAAATTAAAATTCAACCAATAAAAATAAACCCACTTTAAATATTAAGTAATATATTATTATTTTTTTAAACAAAATAACTTTATAAATATATCTCTATATAAAAGGGAATATTTTATAAAGGAACAAAGTTATGAAAAATTCACAGTAGTATGGGGGAGAGTGTTCATGGGGGATAGTGTTCATAAGAAGCCATTGTTAATTATGTTAGAACCTATATCTATCTATATCTATGAATAATATATGTTGATTTTATTTTTTATTTTACTATAAAGAGTAGGAAAGAGTAAAACAATTAAAGTTTTTAATTTTTAAAATTTTAACTTAATTTTGTTTATGAATATTTGTTATAATCATATTTGGAAATTATATAAGATTATATGTTATATTTATTTTCTAGAAAAAAGTTGATATTTTAATTGAGTTGGAAAATTTAAAGGGAATTTTGGATAGTTACTTGTAGTAATATTTTGTAATGTTATAAAAAAATCATTTTTAATGCTATATGTTATGTTGATAATTGTTTTCATCTAGGACTTAGGATTGTACTGAAGGTATGAGTAATTTTGTATTATAATTTTTCACTATAATATTATATGAAATGTGATTCTTAAAAAAATTGTAAAAAAAAACAAAATATATAGTTGTAATATTAAATGAGAATATTAAAGTTGTAGATAAGTGTGGAATTTTAAAAAAAGGATAAATAAGTTATTAGAGATTTTCGAGGGCATAAAAAATGCTTTGATAGAGATATGATAAAAGAAGAAAATAGTGGACCCTTGCAAAAATTGAACATGGCATTATCACATAATCAAGTTATATTACATGTTTGAGCGTTGTTTATTCTCTTCATTCAAGCCTTGTACATTTTATTGGCATCTAATCGTCTACTAGTCTTTTAACTAGATGGTATTATGTGCTAATTCCTTAGTAACACAAACAAGTCTTCCATCATACCATGTTTTTAAAGGATGTATAATCTTAAATTTGTTAAGAAATGTGGATTTACTAGGTTCCAATTCAAATCCATACTTAAGTTATTGGCTAAACTAATAACATATCTAATTTTCATTTATTCATATTACAAAGTCCATGATTATGCAATTCATAATCCCTAGTGTGCAGTAGTAGGAAAATGATGCATCCCCAAACAAATTTATGTATTTGTTAATTGGACTAAATTTTGGGAAACATAGATATTGTCTGGGCATCCATCTTCTCAAAATTATCCTTGGATGTCTTCTTTACTTCAATGCAAAAGAAAGTTGGAAAAATTGATCACTTTTATGCTCTTGCATTGTTTTAAAACTATTTAAACATCAATGAGTGTTTAGATTGTTTCATTTTTATGCTCTTGCAATGTTTTAAAACTATTTAAACATCCATTAACAATTGTTTCCTTCAATGTTAGAATATTAATTTTTATTAAAAGTGCATTATCATATATATTTGCATATTTTCAGAAAGCAAATTAAGTTCTTTAAAATTCACTATTTACATTGTGTTGATTCTCCAAAATCAAAGCCATATTTTCCATTCATCGGGCCAAGGCAGCAACTTGAATAATGAGAAAGAAACCCAATTAAAAAATCAAACTCAATCTTGAAATTTTCCAAGGCATCAATTCAAATAGTGAGAATGACACCCATTGAAAAATTAAACTACCTCAAATGGTGAGAAGCAATTAAAAAAGATGCATAAGTGAATATATAACCTACAGAAAAGTGAGCTAATCCAACTAATCGTGCTTGAACAATGGAAAGAGCTACTGGCTTGTCTCTCCATCGAACTAAATTAGCCAAAGGTGTGCGCTCATGGGCCCATGCGAGAGTTTCAATCAATTCCTGCCAATATCCAAGCCAGGAAATCAGGAACATAAATCCAGTAGCCCAAACAAGATGCTCGAATAAGAACATCCACGCCCAAACAGATAAATTTTTCATACCGAAAGGATTGTATCCATTAAGAAGTTGTAAAGAATTTAACCATAGATAATCTCTTAACCATCCCATTAAATAAGTGGAAGACTCATTAAATTGCGCTACATTACCCTGCCAGAACGTTATATGCTTCCAATGACAATAGAAAGTAACCCATCCAATAGTATTCAACATCCAGAAAACTGCTAAATAAAAAGCGTCTCAGGCCGAGATATCGCAAGTACCACCCTGTCCCGAACCATCGCAAGGAAAACTATAACCAAAATCTTTCTTAGCTGGAATTAACTTGGAACCACGCGCATCCAAAGCACCTTTAACTAGAATCAATGTAGTTGTATGCAAACCTAGAGCAATAGCATGATGAACCAAAAAGTCTCCAGGATCGATTGTTAAGAACAATGAATTATTATTATCATTAATAGCATTTAACCAACTAGGTAACCATATGCTCTTACCTGCATCGAATGTTGGACCACTTGTTGAAGATAGCAGTACATTGAAACCATATAAGGTCTTACCATGAGCAGATTGTATCCACTGAGCAAATATGGGCTCGATCAATATTTGTTTTTATGGAGTACTGAAAGAAAGCATAACATCATTATGAACATAAAGTCCCAAGATATGGAAACCTAGTAATAAGCTAACCCAACTAAGATGAGATATTATTGCTTCCTTCTGTTCCAACATTCTCGCCAATACATTATCCTTATTATGCTCCATATTATAATCCCTGATGAGGAATATAGCTCCATGAGCAAAGGCCCCTGTCATAATGAACCCGACAATGTATTGATGATGAGTATATAATGCAGCTTGGGTGGTGAAGTCTTGTGCTATGAATGCATAAGCGGGTAAAGAATACATGTGTTGAGCTAC
>ML824408.1:71476-93273 GCA_009831015.1 Picea engelmannii | reverse complement strand
TACTCTATTCTCTTCACTATTGTTCTCTTCTTTTTAGTGCTAGTGCCAACCTTGTCCACACTCATTTTTCTTTCTTATCTCTAATGTAGGGTGTGTGTCCACATCTCTAATAATTTATAGGGTTGTAAACTATTCATCACTCAATAATAGGATTCTATATCATGAAACCGTGTGTGGGTGTCTTTATAATTGATCACAAATGAGTAGTTTTACAATCCCATGATGGGATCATTAGGCTAATGGTTTCCCTCCTTGTATTTTGTATCATCTCTTTGAGGCACTAGAGAAAAATGTGGAACACTTATATGTTTTCTTTACATATCAAATGTAAGTAATACCTTGATTTATATAATAATATGATGGACCCCTAGATTACCATTTTTTCCCCATCCTATTGCCATGTATTATTAATGTTTTTTCCTCAAAGACCTAAGACTATCCTAAGAACTCTTTTTTTAATTCTATACATTGTGAACATCTGATAATAAGATAATAAGATAATATGATAATAAGATAATAAGATCCCATAGGGAAATAACTAAAAAATAGATGAGAAGGAAGCATACAATTTTGAACTGAAAGTCATGGTAATTTCCTTGTAAAATTTGTATAAGATATTTGGAGAATGATAATTTTGAAGGTTCTAGGCCTATTCCTACACACCATGGCCAGATCACCTCTCATTGACAGTCCGTGTATTTTGAACTGAAAGTCATGGTGGGGCTAATGGGGCTCTTGGGAATAAAAGAAAGGGTCAGCATGGGAACCAAATGGAAAAAAGAGGTGTTAACTAGACCAACCCATGATAGGTAGGCACTAAATTATTGTTGTAAGCAAGGACTTCAGCTCACCTAATGAGCATCCATTCACTTGGAACAAATCGAATACTCCACTAAATTAGGGTTTATGTTTTACAGGATGAATTGATGATGGAAGAAAGTGGGTGTGCAAGTCAAATTTGAGTCCAGAAACCCTCCCATGTCATTAAGTCATGCAAATATTCTATCCATGTCAAATTTCAATACATTCAAAAACAGTTTGAAAAAATTTCAACGTTGGCCCCATTCAAAAGTCACTATTGCCCGTGTCTAGTCCTAGTACAATTTTCTTGTAAAATTTGTATAAGATATTTGGAGAAAGATAATTTTGAAGGTGATAGGCCTATTCCTACACACCACAGCTAATCACCTCTCATTGGCAGTCCGTGTATTGATCCCTTTTAGTTTTGGGTTGTTAGTTTTTCCAATTGCACGACCTTTAGCAAGTGCCATGAAAAAACCTCATTTTTCATGAGCTTCTCTTGGTTTCGAGAATATTCCATTCTCTTCTAAACAAGGGAAACCACGTGAAGGTGGAAGCTCTAATTATTCCCTCCCCCCTCCCCCCTCACATCACTCTCAATTTCCCCATACCCAATTTGAAATAATAAAGAACATGTAAAATACTATATTATACAAAATAAAAACATATAAAGATCATCATATAAAACACATACCTCTATATATCATTCATCTTCTTCTTCATCAAACTCAACATCGTCAATATCATCTTCATCATGAACATTGTCATTTCTCCAATACCCAATCTATCTAGATTGAACAACTATAATTAAAAATGACACTAAGATTACATGAAAGAAAAAAAAAACATAAGAGATCTATAGTACAAATCACTCACCACATGTAGGAATATCATTGATCGTCTTCTTCATCCAACTCATCATATTCTGTATCATCATCTGGTATTTCAGAATCATTGTCGAATGGATTGGCCATATCAACATCATCATCAGTACTATCATAATTTTCCATAATATCATCATCAGATATAGCGTAATCGAGAACATTATCATCTACATCATATGGTCGATCAACTTCTTCAACTTCATCATTTGATGATACACGGTCTGCCTCCTCATGTTCCTCTATATCACCTTCTAGTTCTTGAATATCATCTTCTTTCAGTACATTATACTTTACAAGCCTTCGTCTTGGATCATATCTAACAACAAATGACCAACCTGGTTTACCGGGAACCTCACAATAGAATACCTGCTCACATTGGCTGGGAAGAACACAACTTTCTAGACCCGGCTCAAATGTCCTTGTATTAACCATGGTAAAACCATTGTCATGCTGAATAACTGTTCTTTCAGGATCACGTTCATTTATCTGTAAATGATACCATTTGACCTCAAACAGAATTATCTTGAAGGATTTGAAGTGACACTCGATTATATCATCCAAATATCCATAATATCTATTTTATGTTAGTCTTGGATGTTTGTCACTTCTAGAAGAAACATTAGTGACTTGAAACACTGCAGTTATCCCTGAATCGATAGTTTTCTTCGTGTCATCCACCCTTTTGACGCACAATTTTTGACCATTATACCACATAGCTTTGTGGTGCTTCAACTGCAATATTCCCGACAAGTAAAAATTAAATTAATAATTAATAAACGTATTTAAACTTAATAAATATTAAAAAATAATACAATAACATTTTGTATAATAACAGAAAGTGCGGGTAAAATTTTATATGCTTACTTGTTTATCTTTTAAACCATATGCTAAATCAATCTCCCTCTCCGTAAGATTGTGATCTTCATTACGATGAGCTCTTTTAATTAATGTAGCCACCCCTTCCCATGATAACCTACTGTCATGTTGTTCACATTGTTCTATCCATAGCTTCATCCAATAAAGATTGTTAGCAATGTATAAATGTAGTGCATCCCACACTCGACCAGCTGCAATAAAAAAATATGAATTAGTAAGAATAATGAATAATAATAATTGATGGAGGTATAATATAAATTGAAGAAATGCAATATAGATAAAAATCAAATAATATAATACCTTTCACTTTCCTCATTTTACCATTCTCAACCAAGACCTCCACTTCAGATATTTTGACATTATTGACACCCCAAATGCAATGCATATTAATTTTCCTCCCTAAATTAGGAAGATAATCGCTAATATACACTAACGTTTGATATACCATATACCCCTCCACCATAGAACCCTTGGGACGTGCTCTTTGTCTAACTAAAGCATTCAATGACTTCAAGTGTCTCTCCACCATCCACATTGACCTTGTGTGTACAGGTCCACACAATTCAATCTCTTCGACCTGGTGTATGAGGTAGTGTTCTTGCGCATTGAAAAATGTTGGAGGTAGATACTTTTGCATTGCACACATTAGACGAGGAATTTCTCTCTTCCAATATTTTATATCTTCCTTATGGATTTCTTTAGATGACAACCACCTACAAATGTTACGAGAACAAAATATGTTTCAACAAAGACAATATTGTATACATGAATATTACAAGTAAAACACATGTCATCAACAACTTCTACAACATTTTTATTACATATAAATAATAATATGTAATTTTTCTGTCGTTATTTACCTCATGTATTTTCCAAGGTCATATATAACTTGTTTTACGTTGTTTTCAAAGTTGTCGGGCAAAGATAGAGGTAGCACATACTGTAACAAAACAATGGCACATTAATAAATTTCCGATTTTATATTAACAATATATTTACAAAATTTAAAAATATTACATTGATTCTTACCAATACGTAACAAATATACGAAAGAAATTACCTTGATGAATGTATGCCAGTCATGATTTTTTAACCTACCAAATTCACCTTTCTTTGTTAATATATTCTTGATGTTTGTAACGACCCCATCGTTATGACAACAAGTGAAGATGTTAAGTTTTTTTTTGTTTTGTTTTTAGGAGTTAAGAGGCAAGAAGGCGACGAAGACAATCAACTAGTAACAACCGACACGGTAGATGGTTGATAGGTTCGTCCTTCTCTCATCATCCTCGCACAGAAAAGTAGGGCGTTGAGATCCATAGGTCTTTTAATGCTAAGGCGACGACCGTAGATCAGGCTCCTGGCCGATTGCTCAGGCAAGGACTGGTGAGATAGGGACGAAGGCTAAACAACCACGAAGTTCAAAATCAACACAACAAGGTGGTCAAGACGTGCGGGGAAATGAAGCCATGGGAGTCAATCTATCATTGAGCTAGGCTAGGAAAATTTCAGAAAACCATCTAGAGAATCAGTTCACTTACCCAAGTAAAAATGTAGATTCAAGCATAAGTTCTAAAACAATTTACCATACAAAACGAAGAAAGTGTATCGTAGCTTGTTCTCCCGCTCTAAATGACGTCTCACATGCTCCATGCAACTCCCACTCGCTGACCCTCGAGACTTCACTGGTACCTCACAGCCAATGTTAGGCGTACTCTTCTTCCCCCCTAGCCCCCCAAGCCGCAAAGAGGCCACACACACTATCCAAAGATTACGACTAGCTCCCATCTCACCTCGCAAGGTCGAGCTACCACTCCTCTCCAAACTCGGTATCCCAACTCCCACAAGTAGATCAGTCAAGTAGATATTTCTGCAGTGTAATGTTACACAAACAAAAGATGATCCTTCATCCTTCTTCCTCCTTTATTATATAGAGTTTCGAACTTCCTTTCTTTCCTAAATTCTCATTTAATTAAAGATTTAAAAATAAATTCCTAAAAATTATTTTCCGTACAAGTGTCATCCATCCCCTATATTCCTCCATTAATTAATTATCTTATTTCCCTCACCCACCTAGAGTTACTCCTAGAATCACTCCTAGGTGTCCCCAAATTCCCTTACAGGTTTTAAAGGCTTTCCCTATCATGAAGTTGCTAATTCAGTTTAAAATTAGAAGGCTCTTAAATGGTAGATTCTTTACTAAGTTGACTTTCCGCTTTTTCCCTTAAGTTCCCCTTTTTCCCTTTTCATGTTACCTCTTTTCCCTAGTTTCCCAATTTTTATTTTTTTTCCCTCTTTCTCTTTTTTAATTATAACTCAAAAGGGCAGGTGTGGAATTAAACCCCTTTTCCCTTTTGTCATTTAATTAGTAATTTCTTTTTTTTTAAATTAACAAAAAGATAAAATATTTACTTCCCTTTTTTACATTTATTACCACAAATTTTATTTTTATGAATAACTTAATTTCTTACTCCCTTCATGTTACAAGATTTAACGAAGGTCAAAATTAATTTTTAAGTTATTTTTATTTTTATTATTTTTACTACTATTTTTTTTAAGACAAAATTTTACCACTAGTGTAATTTAGACTTAGGCTTTAAATTTCGTACTGGGCGACATTTAATTAGGGAAAATGTTTTAAAATTTACTTAACATCTTATTTTTCTTAGGGCCATCTAATTTCATCCCTATATCATCAACAACGCGACGTGCCCTTCAGGACGCGGTAGGTGCTCCAAGGGTGCCACTCGCCTCATCTGTTCCCTTATGCGATGTGCCCTTCAGGACACACTACGTGCTCCAAGGGTGCCACTTGCCACTCTCCATTTTTCTTGCACGACGTGCCCTTTAGGATGCACCATGTGCTCCAAGGGTGCCACTCGCCTCTTGATTGATTTGGTAGGCATCAATAACCCCTACAGTCAACACTCCGCCAGGTGAACTTGTGGGAGACTAAGGGTTTCTAAGGAATAAGTCCCCCGCCTTATTGTGCACCCCTTAGAATCATCGTGAGTGACTGTCGCAGTCTTCCCTCACGGCATCGTGGGTCCTCTCGAACTAGGTAATCGTTAACCTACAGTTCGAGCCACGACATGAGTGTTAGTAGGTTGTGGCAGGGTTGTTGTCCACACATCTCCCTCAACATCTCTGGTAGTCGTGCGTGACCCCTTTACTCCATATGTGAGTCTAGTTGGAAAGCTATCGTCACCCTGCATCATCAGCAAATCATGTCAGAACATATCCATATCATATCATCCAGTCAGATGCACTCATATCACAGTAAAACAATCAAACCCCAAGGGCACACTCCCTGACTCGATCTGGAGTCCAAGGGGTTCCATCGATGCCTCATCATCCTCTAGGTCCGTAATCCTTCACACTCAGTAAAACCAAGTCAATAGCACCTATCTATGTCAAAGTGGTAAAACAACATGTCATCAACCCATAGCGCTTCATAATCAAAATCAAAGGTTTTAACAATATAATAAACCAGATCACTTGCGAGCAAGTGTCCTCAAATAATAAGTTCGCTCAGTGTGCCAGAGCGGGATGTTACATACACCGCCTCTTGGTCTAAACTTCATCCCGAAGTTTCATAGTATAAATGTCGAAATAAAGTGTATCACAGTATCATATGTCTATCTATCAAACAAAATGGAAACTGTTGGCGCATATCATATGCATCCTCACAGGTCGTCGAGTGCGGACTATAATTGTCCCACCGAACCTTGACCTGCTCTATCGTTCGACGCCGTAGCTGTCAAACGCGATGATCCAATATGTGGACCGGCTCAGCCGTGAGCGCTCCCTTATCCAATACATGCAAGGAACTCATGTCAATAACATGTGTAGGATCACTAATATAATGTCTCAAAACAGATATATGAAACACATCGTGCATACGCCTCAAAGAATCATGCAAGGCTCGTCGATATTCCACGAGACCCTTTCTCTCCACAATCTTAAAAGTTCCCACGAACCTAGGAGAGAGTTTATCTCCCTTCCCAAACTTGATCGAACTCTTATGCAGTTTAACCTGCAAGAATACTCGATCGCCGACCTCGTAACTACAGTCGACACGGTGCACATCGGCATAACTCTTATGTCGATCCTGCGCTTCTTTAATCCTTTGTCTTATTGTTTGTATTTTCTATTCCATTTCTTGGATCGCTTCTAGTCCCACCAAGACCCTATCCTCAAGTCGATCCCAACTCAAGGGCGTCCGACACGGTCGCCCATAAAGAAACTCGAAAGGCGCCATCTTAATGGTGCTCTGGTAACTATTGTTGTAAGCGAACTCCACCAGTGGCAATAATTCTTCCCAACACTTTTGTTGGTCCATTACGTACACATGCAACATGTCCTCCAAGGTTTGGTTCGTTTGTTCAGTCTGCCCATCAGTCTCTGGGTGATACGCCATACTAAATTCAAGTTGGGTTCCCAAGGCCTCTTGGAAAATCATCCAAAATTGTCCAATAAACATCGATCCTCGATCGGATATAATCCTTTTAGGCACGCCATGCAACCTCACAATCTCACTTATGAAAACTCTAGCTATGTTAGGTGCCTGATACGTCATACGTACAGGAATAAAGTGAGCACTCTTCGTCAGAGTGTCTACTACTACAAAAATCGAGTCATGTCTCCTTGCGTCAGTGGAAATCCAACAATAAAATCCATCGAAATAACCTCCCATTTCGATTCTGAAATAGCATGTGGTTGTAGTAATCCTATTGGGTGTCTATGTTCAGCCTTTACCTGCTGACAATCTAGACATCTAGCCACATAGTTGACTATGTCGACCTTCATTCCCTTCCAGAAGAATAAGGGTTTAAGGTCTTCCCTCGTCTTCGTGACTCCTGGGTGAACCATGTATACTGCTCTACGAGCCTCTCTTAGGATCAACATCATCAACTCGTCATTTGGCGGTACGTAGATCCGACTTTTAAACCTCAATAAACCATCGTTGTCAATTGAAAATCCCTCAAATCATGGTACCATCATTGTGTTTTGTCCAATAAAACCCTCGACCTCTTTGTACCATTCATCGTCACGTTGTAAAGTTAGAATATTTTCACGTAGATTCGTTTGAAGAGGCAGCACCGAAAAGATGCGTGGTCTCCGACTCAATGCATCCGCCACTCGTTTCATTGTTCCTTTTATGTAAGTAATCTCGAAGTCATACTCGCTAAGCAATTTCGACCAACGTCGTTGTCACGCGTTTAGGTCACTTTGTGTAAATATGTGTTGTAGTCCACAATGGTCAGTCCTCAGTTCAAATTTTCTTCCAACAAGGTAGTGTCTCCAAACCTTCAAGGCATATACAATGGCTAACAACTCCAAATCGTGTGTCGCGTAGTTCTCCTCATGCCTTCTCAGTTTCCTCAAATTGTAAGTAATCACTCGTTCGTCTTACATGAAGACCCTGCCTAAGCCCCCCTTGGATGTGTCAGTGCATACCAAGAAGTCCATGTCCATGTCAGGGACCTTTAGTATCGGTGTCATTGTCAACAATTCTTTGAGCCTACGAAATGTTTCCGCGCATTTCTCGGTCCAAACAAACTTCTTGTTCTTCTTCTGTAACTCTGTGATCAGATTTTCTATCTTCGAAAACCCCTCGACGAACCTTCGATAGTATCCTGCTAAACCCATGAAGCTATGCACTTTCGGGACATTAGTCGGCGCAGGCCATTCCATAATAGCCTCGACCTTGGCTGGATCCACGGCGATGCCTTCGTCGGAGATGACATACCCTAAGTAGTGAATCTTCGATTGATAAAATGAGCATTTGGACAACTTCCCATACAATTTGTGCTCTCTCAAACACTGTAGTACCAAGCGCAAGTGCTCGTCCTACTCCTCTGTCGTCTGAGAGTAAATCAAAATATCGTCAATGAACACTTGGATGAACTTGTCCAAGTACTCACGGAACACCCCATTCGTCCATCTCATAAATACCCCTAGGGCATTTGTCAGTCCAAATGATAAAATAGTAAATTCATAATGTCCAAACCTCGTCTTAAAGGTGGTCTTAGGGACGTCATCCTCCTTGATCCGTAACTGGTGATACCCTGATCGCAAATCGATCTTGGAGAACACTGTCACACCCTTCATTTGATCGAACAGATCATCAATTCTCGACAATGGATATTGATTCTTGATCATGGCCTTGTTCAGTTGACGGTAGTCAATGCAAAGCCTCCACGATCTGTCCTTATTTTGTATGAAAGTAATAGGTGCACCCCACGGTGACACACTAGGACGTATTAGTCATAGGTCTAGCAACTCCTTCAGTTTCATTTTCAACTCTTGTAACTCCAAGGTCGACATCCGTAAGGGGTTCTTGCTATCGGTTCAGCCCTCGGTTTTAGGTCAATGGTAAACTCCAATTCCCTCTCTGGCGGCATCCTAGGTAACTCCTCCGGAAACATGTCCACAACTCTGTCACCACCAGAAGGTGTTCTAAACCTTCCGCTACTCCCTTCTCATTTAACACAAGGATCGCATAAAGCTTGCACCCCTTGCGCATGCTCTTCTGAAGTTGCAAGGAAGAGATGAACCTCAGGGGAAACTCTCTAGTTCTATCCTACAATCACACGTCTTTGTCCCTCGTCATCGACCAAGCTCAACCATTTCTTCTTATAGTTGAGTATCGCCTCATGCGATTCCAACCAATCCATACCAATCATTACATCATAAGATCCTAGGATCGTGACGTACAGGTTGGCCCTGGTGACAAACTCTCCCAGGTTAAGGGTACAACCCATAACCCTTCTTCCAACCTTCTATTTGGCTCCCGAAGCCATCTCTATAAAGATGAACTCATCATGTCCGGCTGTCTCTACTTATATCCTTTTTAACATGGCACCAGAATGGAACTCTCGATAGCACCGAGATCAATCAAAACTAAGCGTCTGGTCAGCGACGGTACCTGAGGTTTTGAGCTCAGTCAACTGGTGCTCTGCCTGGCAGTTATTCACCACTGTATGAATCTGATGGGCCTTACCCATATCTCCCACGGTAGTGGGTCCAGCTGATCTGGATGCTCCAGTCCTCTCCACAGGGCAGTCGCGCTGGTAGTGTGGCTCCCCACACGTCCAACACCCCTTCTTTGGTCCAGTACTCCTAGTACCCGAAGTCGAAGATGAATTCTAACACTAAGGCCAAACTCAAACTTCTTGACCTTAAGTTTCTGGGTAACTTGGTGCAGAGCATATTGAAGCAGCTCCAAAACAGGCCTAGTACTCGGGCACCGTGCGGCTAACTTGTCACAAGGTGGCGAACCTGTTGAGCTGACTCTCAATGAATTCCTTAGAAACATACCTCTCCTGGAACCGTCCCTTGAATAGTTCCCTTGAAATGTCGCTGACGGCCAGGTTCAAAAGGGGCAGGAGCGTCTTCTGCCATAAAAGAGCGCTCCCCTTCGGTTGAAAGACCACCATGTGGACCTTCATGTTGGAGGTGTAAGATCCCATCGTCACGACTAAAAGTTATGTTGAAGGTGGCAATTTTTTATTTATTTTTTTAATTATCTGTGACTGGTGAAAGGAAACTTCTTGAGCTTCCAGGTTTTGAGAATCCTAGAGTTGGGTATTCCTCTTCATTATTATATTTATATCATTTTTTAACGTTGGGTCAAGAATTTTTCTAGTGTAGATATCATAAGGAAAAGGAGAGTACTTAAAACATTTTTCTTACGTGAAACCACTTGTCTTCCATCTTCTTTCTGGATGAAGCTAAGAGTACTCAAATTAGGAAACTACGTGACATTGGGCAAGGTTACTTTAAATGGTAAAGGGTTAGTTTATCAAAATAATAAGGCTAAATACACTTTAAAGGTGAAAGCTAGACTTTGAGACCCATGGTTGTTTTACATAAAAGCCACCTAAAATTTCCTTTAATTAATTTTTTTTATTTTTTTTTTTTTTTTTGGATCTAGCTTAATCAATATTATAGATATAGATATATTATAAAGTACTAAACCTCTTTTTGTTTTTTCCCTTCAAAAATTGAATGCAAAAAAAGGAAAAAGGTGATTCACTTTCCAAAAAGGGGTGGAATTCACTTTTTAAAGTTTAGATCAAGGGTAACATTGGTTGAAAGTTTTGATTTGAAAATTTCCTTATTTACCATTTATCACTTTAAACCAGTAGTTCCATTTCCAGATCGATACTCATTGCTCCCATCCCTAGAGACATAAGATAGCAGCATCAATTGCAAGGCTATTCCCCCGGGGGTAAAGATAGAAAAGGCAAGAGAAGCGAGTGTTGGGGGCATGACTTTCTCTTCCGCTAGCTCAATCATAATAGCCTTATTTGCCGCTCTTAAGGTTGTTGTTGTCTTTTATGCTCTGAATTCTCGTTCTGCCAAGTCTTGCTTGCCAATTTTTATGCTACATGACAGAAGCAATTCTTGTGCGACATTGTGGAATCTCTGAGGAACACGCCGGAACGACGGAAAGACCGTTCAGTAGATTCAGTAGTTGATTTTTCCTTTGATTAAGCGGTCATTGATTCTTATGTTGATGTACCAAAAGTCGGATCAGGGTAGGCTTTAGAATGGATATATCCAAATCCAGATACCATTGAAGCAATGTTGTCGTTAATTGTTTTAATAAGACTAAACCTATAACATACAATCAATACTTACCCAAGAAAAAATGAAACCTTATTAAACCCTATAGATAAGAAAATGAGTTAAGGATCAGAACCGTCTTATAACACCATCACGGGTCATAAGCCCCTCCAACACGATCAGAAGGTTCTCTACCTTAGAGCAATTTCTAAGTATCGTTATATCTCTATAAATTATAAGCAATACAGTCACTTAAGAGAGGGTATCTGCATGTAACTTCTGCTTCTTGGTGATGTGTAAATGGGAGTGTGTGAACAAATTGTGAAAAACACTTAATCATGAATGAAGGGCCATTATCATCTGTACAAATTATTATTATAAAACATCATTTATCATTCAATCGTTGTTAGTGAACAACTAGTCGATTTCATACTTATGAATGCAACAGTTGTTAATCAGTCGTCAATAGTCATCATCTAGTCAAATTCATTGATGATAAATCAACGCTAGCATAAATAAAGGTTGATTTGAATGCGAGTCCACCCACTACTAGGATGATAATTAGTTGATTTGGGTGCACGTCCTACCACTACCAGGTTCATAACTATCCGCCCTGACAGATGATAGTCATGGAATTTCATTTAAGTCATTGTTTGTCAAGATACTAAATTCAAGAAATAGCCACGCATCTCATAAATCTCCAGCAGGGTCTTGTAGTGCTCCACAATAGCATATCCGCATTCGCCCTCACTCATAAATAAGAAAAATGCTAGGCAATAGGACAGAAGGGAAAAACGCGGTCATTACAGCAGCATCAGTAAGAATAGAAACCGTGTAACAGACAGTCATGGTAAAAAAAATCAAGGGTAATAAAAATCATGTAATAAGGTAATGTGTGTGATAATTAATTTGTGTATTAAAACAGTCTGTGTGGTAAAATAAATAAGTGGGTAGCAACAATGAAATAAAATCGCACTTGCTAGTAGTAGTCTGTGTGACAGCAACGAAGTAGTAATCTGTGAAACAGAAATAAGTTGAGTAATAGCAAGCGAAGAAACAGTAACCATATGTGTAACGTAAATCCTGGTAACAGTAATAATCTGTGAAAATTAATAAGCTGAGTAAAAACAATCAAAGTATTAATTCGCCCTTGTCAATAAAAATTACATTGTCAGAAATACAATCGCGACATCATTAAGCCGGTTGTTTTTCATTAAGGAAGCAATTTCCATAACATCACTCGTATTGCCAGTAAACAAACTGTGTTGCCAGAAATAAAGTAGTGGTATGTTATTCACCACAGGATGGGAATATATCCGTTGGTCTACACAGTGCAATTGCGCCGAGGTATTAAAACAAACTGAGGAAAACTCATGAGAAATTAGACGCAGTTTTCACAGTGAAGAATGCAAAGGTACTTGATAGGATTGATGGCCAAAAATCGCAGGTAATAAAAAAAAACTAAATTCGCAGACAAAGGATGGGTAATTACACTGTCTGAGGATTTCAATGCAGTCCCGAACAGTAAAAAAAAAAACACACCACTGTCTTCAATGGGTAACTTGCTACAAATAAATTAAATATCAATCCCAATAGGTTAAATGATACGTTGTCCTCAAGTGGGCAATGCTGAGATTTTTATTTTACAATCAAGAGTTGGGTATTGTCATGGAAATCGTAGAGAGTAAATTACCCTCCGAAGGCGCAGAGGTGAAATAAAAATGCAAAAGGTGTTGAGATGATCGCAGCGAAAATAAAAAAATGAGGAAGGAATCAATCGCAAGAAGGCGCAAGTCAACTCGATTAGCAACAATATAATCAAATCAGATCAACGAAAGCCATAGAGATCCCAAGTCGCGGGTTGAACCTGGCTCTGATACCATATGTAATGACCCCATCGTTACGACAACAAGAGAACATGTTAATTTTTTTTTTCTTTTGTTTTCAGGAGTTAAGAGGAAAGAAGGCAACGACGACAATCAACTAGTAACAACCAACAAGGTATATGGCTGATAGGTTCATCCTTCACTCATCATCCTCACACAGAAAAGCAGGGCATTGAGATCCATAGGTCTTTTAACACCAAGGCGACGACCGTAGATCAGGATCCTGGCCGACTGCTCAGGCGAGGACTGGTGAGCTAGGGACGAAGACTAAACAACCACGAAGGTCACAATCAACACAGCAAGGTGGTCAAGACGTGTGGGAAAATGAAGCCATGGGAGTCAATCTATCATCAAGCTAGGCTAAGAAAATTTCAGAAAATCATCTAGACAATCAGTTCACTTACCCAAGTAAAAATGTAGATTCAAGCATAAGTTCTAAAACAATTTACCATACAAAACGAAGAAAGCATACCGTTGCCTGTTCACCCGCTCTGAATGACGTCCTGCACGCTCCTTGCAACTCTCGCTCGCTGACCGTCGAGACTTCACTAGTACCTCCTAGCCAATGCTAGGGGTACTCTTCTTCCCCCTTAGCCCCCCGAGCCGCAAAGGGGCCACACACACTATCTAGAGATTACGACTAGCTCCCAGCTCGCCTCGCAAGGCTGAGGTACCACTCCTCTCCGAGCTGGGTATCCCAACTCCCACAAGTAAATCAGTCAAGTAGATATTTCTGCAGCGTAACGTTATGCAAACAGAATATGATCCTTCATCCTTCTTACTCCTTCATTATATAGAGTTTCAAACTTCCTTTCTTTCCTAAATTCTCATTTAATTAAAGTTTTAAAAATAAATTCCTAAAAAATATTTTCCGTACAAGTGTCACCCATCCCCTACATTCCTCCATTAATTAATTTCTTTAATTAATTAATTATCTTATTTCCCTCACCCACCTAGAGTTACTCCTAGAATCACTCCTAGGTGTCCCAAAATTCCCTTACAGGTTTTAAAGGCTTTCCCTATCATGAAGTTGCTAATTCAGTTTAAAATTAGAAGGCTCTTAAATGGTAGATTCTTTACTAAGTTGACTTTCAACTTTTTCCCTTAAGTTCCCCTTTTTCCCTTTTTATGTTACTTCTTTTCCCTAGTTTCCCAAAAAAAAATTGATTTTTCCCTCTTTCTCTTTTTAATTAGAACTCAAAAAGTCCAATGTGGAATTTAACCCCTTTTCCCTTTTGTCATTTAATTAGTAATTTTTTTTTTAAATTAACAAAAAGATAAAATAATTACTTCCCCTTTTTACATTTATTACCATAGATTTTATTTTTATGAATAACTTAATTTCTTACTCCCTTCATGTTACAAGATTTAACGAAGGTCAAAATTATTTTTTAGGTTATTTTTATTTTTATTATTTTTACTACTATTTTTTTTTTAACACAAAATTTTACCACTAGCGTAATTTAGACTTAGGCCTTAAATTTTGTATTGGGCGACATTTAATTAGGGAAATTTTTTTAAAATTTACTTAACATGTTATTTGTCTTAGGGCCATCTAGGTTCATCCCTATATCATCAACAACGCGACGTGCCCTCCAGGACGCACTAGGTGCTCCAAGGGTGCCACTTGCCTCATTTGTTCCCTTGTGTGATGTGCCCTTCAGAACGCACTACGTGCTCCAAGGGTGCCACTCGTCACTCTCCATTTTTCTTGCGCGATGTGCCCTTCAGGATGCACCACGTGCTCCAAGGGTGCCACTCGCCTCTTGACTAATTTGGTAGACATCAATAACCCCTAGAGTCAACACTCCGCAAGGTGAACTTGTGGGAGACTAAGGGTTTCTAAGGAATAAGGCCTTTGCCTTATTGCGTGCCCCTTAGAATCATCGTGAGTGACTGTCGCAGTCTTCCCTCACGGCATCGTGGGTCCTCTCAAACTAGGTAATCGTTAACCTACAGTTCGAGCCACGATGGTAGTGCTAGTAGGTTGTGGCAGGGTTGTTGTCCACACCTCTCCCTCAACATCTCTGGTAGTCGTGCGTGACCCCTTTACTCCATATGTGAGTCTGGTCAGCAAGCTATCGTCAGCCTGCATCATCAACAAATCATGTCAGAACATATCCATATCATATCATCCAGTCATATGCACTCATATCACAGTAAAACGATCAAACCTTAAGGGCACACTCCCTGACTCAATCCGGAGTCCAAGGGGTTCCATCGATGCCTCGACATCCTCTAGGTCCGTAATCCTGCACACTCAGTAAAACCGAGTCAATAACACTTGTCTATGTCAAAGAGGTAAAACAATATGTCATCAACCCATAGCGCCTCATAATCAAAATCAAAGGTTTTAACAGTATAATAATCTGGATCACTTGCGAGCAAGTGTCCTTAAATAATAAGTTCGCTCAGTGCGCCAGAGCGGGATGTTACAATGTTTGAAGCAAATCCTATTGGAAATCTAATTTTGTGAATGAGCTCTTTTACAACATTGCTTTCATCTTCTTTAAATAACCATGGGAGGCTATTTCGATCGAATCCATTAGTCCCATTTAAATCAATAATATTTAGCATTGCATGATTGGCTTCCCGAATGTCACTACAAATTTTAGAAATTTTTTCTTTGTCATGCCTTCCATCTAAGATTCTCCACAGCATTTATGTTGTGTTCTTCCCGATATGCATTGTGTCGAACAAATGAGTTATTTCTAGTTTCTCATAGTAGGGAAACCTACTGAATTGTTTGGGGAAACTTTTCATTCCTCATGGAAGCAGATCAATGCCTTGACGACCAACTATATGTTACATAAATGAAATTAACACAACAATTGTTAGATTATACATAGTAGACATGAGAATTCAACACAATTAAAAAATGTAATATATTGCATACAATGATGAAGATTGACTTACATTGACGATGTGATCTGTTATATTCCAACTTCCATAGGTGTGGTGTCATTCTTCATGGTTTTATCCCACTCTCCTCTTTACCATTGAAAAGATGTTTATCGGTATTTCGATACCTATGGTTCTTAGGGAGAAAGTGCCTATACTCATCAAACACCTCCTTTCCTAAACTTCTTGAACGGCGAGATCTCATCCTAGGACCACAAACTGGACATGCAAATTTACCCTTTGTTTGCAGACCTAGAATATACGCATCAATGGAAGCACTAAGAAAAATTTTTTTAAAAAACAATATAATATCATCAACATCTAACTTATTTAAGTGCAATAATGTGTTACATACCACAAAAATGTGTTAGTCCTGGTGCATCGTGAATTGTCCATGTAAGAATCCCGTGGAATTGAAATCCTCTTTGACCTATTGGCCTAGAGATGTCGTACATAGTGATGTCGTCCCATAACTTTAATAGCTCATCGACAAGAGGCTCAATATATACATTCATATCTTTCACTTGGTACTTACATAAATGGTTAAAAAATACACATAATTACATGGTTAAAAAATACACATAATTACTACACCTTGTATACATATATGAAATTGTGCAATGAACAAGACAAATGAAATATTAAACATTAAAAAAACAATATCGTTATAAAAAATATACCTGAAACAATTATTGCCAACATTGTGTGCTCTCTCTTTATTGACATCCAAGGAGGAAGGTTATTGTTTATAACAAAAATAGGCCACACCGAGTAGATAGACCTGAGCTCACCAAATGGATTTACACCATCAGTTGCCAATGAAATCCTAACATGACAAGGTTCTTCTTTAAAAATTGGTCATATTTCTTCGATATTTTTATATAAAGAACCATCTGCAGGCATTCGAAGAACATCATCTTCACTTCTATTCCATGCATGGTAATCCATAAATTGTGCTATGTTTCAACATCTAAATAGTCGTTGCAGGCGTGGAATTATGGGAATATAATGAAGAACCTTGTGAGGCATCTTTTTTGCTAACTGATCAGTTTGATATCTACTGATTTGACATTGGGGGCAATTAGATTCAGATGCATATTGTCCATAATATATTATGTGTTCATTGGGGTATGCATCAATAGCCTGATATTCCATTCCAATTTCTTTTAGAATGGCTGATAATTCTCGGTATATGTGAGGTAACTTATTTGGTGATGGTAAGAAATATTCACCTATCAACCTACAACAACAATATACAAAAAAAAAAAAAAATCAATAATGAAAATTATATTAATCATTATAAATATTGCATCCTTAATTTATACTAAAAATAAAATAAAATAAAAGTTGAAAATTGCATAAAAATGTAAAATTATGTTGCTTACCTTAGGATCTGTGTCATACATGTGTTTGAAAAAACATTTGATACCCTCAAGTTGACCAACAACATTACAGTAGAGAGCACACTTTTCTTTGTGCCTTCATATAGGGATTCAGTGGCATTTTGAAGGATAGGTTTATCAAAAATATATTCATCATCATTGTCCTCATCACTTTCATCATTATCATCATGCAAGTTGTCCTCCTCCATGTTGACATCATCATCCATTGGAGAATTATAAATGTCTTGGATCAATCTATTTGTCCCATCATCATCAACTGTATTATTAATATCATCATTTTCCATAGGAATAACGTGATCACCATTGTCCACACGATTAAGCTCAGCTTGTTCTTCAATATTATCTCTATGAAAACATCTCCTGCTAGGCGACATCACATTCTTAGGATGATTTTTCTTTAATAAAAACAATGGAAGCAATAAAATACAGTTAGAGTATATCACAAATATTATTTTGAAAGATAAATTAAAAAAAAAACAGTTAATGTATAATACCCTTAAAGATCTATAATAACTAATTACTTACGATGGGACGATATTCATTGCCCCCTTCAACGTGCCCATTCTCCTTGCAATGTTTTTCAACTATTTTTAAAGGTAGTTTCTTCCATTAAAACCCCTGCATTCACAACAAGGGCAATAACATTTCCCATCACCATGAATCACCATGTGCCGCTTTAACATAACAAGCTCTCTTTTCTCGTCTGGAGTTGACATTGTAATTGCCTATTACAACAAATCCATTGAAACATTATAAGAGGAGGTGGATCTATTATCACCCAAAATCACACTATATAATATTAAGTCCCTAATAAAAATTAGGGTAGCTTTAGGGATACACAAGAGTACTGATGCCCAATATCAACAAAAAAACCACTGCTCTTCACTTCTAGTTGGTTCTTTTCCAACTCAAGGAGGAAACCCTAAATGTAAATTTACTAAGACAAGGATACTTATATATTCAAGAAGTTACATGAAATATAAGAACAAAATTAGAGTGATTGAATCTAATTAGAGTGATTGTCGTTGAATCAGTAATCTTTTTATTCTATCAAAAGTGGATAAACCATAAAATATTTCTAAGGAGTTAAAATAAACCATAAAATCTGATTCAAGGAGTGAAAATAAACCATAAAATAGTTCGATAGCACCAAACTACTAAATCACATAGAAAAAATTTAAGTATTGACCTTCAAAATATCATCTATGTAGAGTCTGATCAATTCAATGTTTCTCTTCTTGAAAGAGAATTGAAATCAAGATTTCATAAAAAACCAGAACACCATTGCATCAGAACACCCAAATAATTTTCGCAACTGTAGAAAATGATTGTCGCAACTATAGAAAATTTTCCGTAACTGAGATATATATAGGATTGATTTGTCGTATATGACCGTTTGATTCTCACACGTGCCAAGTTGGTCGCTATAGCGATGAACTTGTGGTTGGTCGCTCTACCGACTAACTTTTGTCGTTAGAACGACCAACATGGAAGGTTGGTCTCTAAAGAGACCAACAGCTGGACCCCGAAAAAAAAAGCATATTTATTCCAAAAAAAGAAAAACAAATATGATGAAATTTTAAACCGTCGTAATATTTCATTGTAATTTGCACCCAATGTAATAGTGAGGAAACATATCTTTCATGGGATTTTGGAAATTTCAGCAAGTACACTTTCTTGGCAAAAGTGTGCACCTCTCTTGGGCGCTAGTCTTCTAGGGTTTCAGCACCCTCTTGTGTGCTAGGGTTTATCTTGGTGATGAAGGTATTTCTCTTGACGAATATAGCAAAGGATTTGGCTGGGTTTTTTTCCCTTTTTGAGAAGGGTTTCCCAAGATACTTCTTGTGTTCTTGTGCATGGTGCTTCTTCTTGTGATGTTGGTTGTTTCAACATTTATGGTTATGGTTAAATACTAAAAATGGAATGAACTTCATGCTTAACCTAGCTTATTGAAAAATCAACAGTTTTTTCTTTGGATGACATAGAGTTCGGGGTTAAGCGGATTGCAAATGGGAAAACTAAGGACATTGAAAGCTACCAAGATGAAATTTTTAAAATCAGAGGGGATATCCCCATCCCTCACATACACAAGATATTCAATTTAGTAGTCAAACAGGGCTTCCCTAAACCATGGACCCAAATCCTCGTTGTTCCTATTTTTAAAAATGGGGATATAAACATTCCCTCTAATTATAGGACCATTATGGTTAGCCCGATTTTAGCCAAGCTTTATGGAATTATTTTGGAAAAGAAGATAAGCCTTTGGATAGAAAGTCATGGTAAAAGAGATAAAGGCCGAGTTGGGTTTGGGAGATATGATTCAACTATGGACCATCTTGTTACCTTTAGGATCATTGCAAAGGAGTTCTGCAATACTAAAACCAATATGTTTTATTGTTTTGTTGACTTTAGAAAATCTTTTGACATGGTTCCTAGGAAAAACCTTTGGAATAGGTTGGAAGAAATAAAAGTGCCTTTCGAGTTGAGGGTCGTTGCAATAAGGTTGTATGAGAACGTTATTTTCAAGTTCAAAAACACTTAGGGATGGTCAAAAGAGATTAATTGCAATATTGGATTCAAGCAAGGTTGTCCCTTGTCCCCTACCTTTTTTGGTATATACAATGACAAGTTAGAAGATTGCTTGGAAGAAGTAGGTTGTGTCAGTCCTACTTTCACTGGTATAGTCATTAATCTTCTTCTTTATTCTGATGATATTGTTATTATGGCGAGGAGTCCCCATGACATTGAAAACCAATTAAGAATACTCAAGGGTTTTAGCTCCAATATGGGTATGATTGTTAATACTAACAAGACTAAGGTCATGATCATTAAATCCAATAATATCACTTATGATACCTTCGTATATGACAACAACTTGGTGGAAGTGACTTCATACAAATATCTTGGAATCGGCATTCACCACAAGATCAACTGGAATTATAGCATTGAGAAAATGATTATTGGGGGATGGAAAGCTTATTATGGGATTGAAAACAATTGTAAATCAACCAATCTTTGGATTTGGGATAAGAAGAAACTCTTCTTTGAGACTCTTGTCATGTTTGTCATTCTTTATGGATGTGAAGTCTGGGGATGTAGTGTCTCTCGTGAATATTGGAGAAATATAGAGCAAATACAAAAGAATTTTATAACCTATAATCTCAAAATTAAAGGAAATACGCCATATCCCATCCTCCTCTTAGAGGCAAGCCTCTCCCCTAGTGAGAGAACGACTATGACTAGATACCTAATGTATAAGAAAAAGTTTAAAAACATGGAAGACAAGAGGCTTCCTAAAATTGCTTCAAAATCCAGTCGTAACCACCATCGACTCAAGTGAAAATGGCATAAAGATGCCTAGTCTTGGCTAAACTATTGGGGAATCATGGAAGACGTCATTTGAAAAATAAGGATACTATTAAAAATATCATCAAATCAAAATTTAAGGAGAAAATGTGGTGTGATAAAGAATTGGAGGAAAAAAAAATTAAGGTATTATAAGGATGTAATCAACCCTAATCTAGAAGATCAAAATTATTTCTCTGTTTTGACAAGTGTAGAGAAAAAAATAAGCATTGTTAAGATAAGAACAAATTCTCACAAGCTCCATAGTGAAACTTGGGGTTGGTCAATTCCTAAAACGTCATGGGATGAAAGAGTTTAAGAAATTTGAAGATGAAAAACATTTTATTTTAGATTGTCCAGCCTATACCCAGATTAGATCTCAATTTCAAAATATTTGTCACACTACCAACCTTCCTAACCTTTTAACTCAACCAAACTATGGTGATCTTGGAAAGCTTCTATTAATGTTTTTCGAGCACAGAAACAAAATTCTAAAAAATTGCAAGTAATCACTTACCCTCTTAAGGTCTGATAGACCAATTTAGATGATCATCATCATCATCATCATCATCATCATCATCATCATCATCATCATCATCATCATTATTTCAAAAAAAATTAAAATTATTGTTTTAAAATTATATTTAATAGGAATACATATAAAATATTAATTAAAATATTTTATTAAAAAAAATCAAAATCAAATTAAATTGAGTTTAAAAAGGATTACAATAGGTAAATATAAAATAAATGAATGAAAAGCAAAAAATATGTTGGTTGTGTGTTTCAAGTTTCAAGACACGAGGATGACAATCACTAATTTTTAAATTTAAAATTTTATAAAAAGCTAAATGTATGAAAAAAAAATTAAAAAATGAAATGCATGAAATATGCCACTTGTGTGATTAGATACATGACGTAGGAATTAGGAAAATTAGTTAGTAATAGACAATTTGTTTATCAGTTAACACAAAAACGCATTGCTATAGTTAGAGGATTGCTAGAGTCCCAAGACCTAATTATGAGTAAATTAATCACAATAAAAATATATTTAAAACATTATAATGTTTTATTAAAAATATTAATCACAATAAAAATAAAATATTTAATTTTAAAAATTTTGAAAA